>MU376293.1:39792-102624 GCA_022495205.1 Hypoxylon sp. FL1150 | reverse complement strand
TATATATAATAAAAAAAATAATTTTAAAAATTATATAATATTTAATTTAATAATATTAAAATTTTATTTATTTAAATAAAATTTAAAATTTATTAATAATTAAAATAATTTTATATAAAAATATATATATTTTTTAATATTATAAATAAAACTTTTATAATTAATTTTATTAATTTTTAATATAAATATTATTTATATTATAATTATAATAAAAGTAATTACTAAATTTAATAAAAAATTTATTAAAATTAATATAAATTTCTTATATAAATAATTAATATATTATTATAAATAAAAGAATTTCTTTTTTTTTATTAATTTATATTATATAAAATATATATTTTATTTAGTAAATAACCTAAATATATTAAATTAAAATAAAAATAATAATACTTTTAAAATAAATAATAATTACTTAAATTATAAATTTTACATACTTATTAATCCCATTATATAAATAGAAATTTTAATGAAAAAATTTATCATATTTATTTATATTTTAAATTTAATTAAAATTATATATAATAAATTTTCTTTTTTATTTTTAAATATTTTATATATAATATTAAATTATAACTAAGAAAAAATCTTTATATATTTTATATAATTTTTTTTTATATATATTATATTATTAATTTAAAAAATATATTATAAAAAACATACGAACCTTAGAAAAAAGTTTTTATAATTATTAATTATATTTTTATAAATATAATATCATTCGAATTTATTTAATTTTTTAGATTTAATAAATTTTTTAATTAAAATAAACTTAATTTAATTAATTTATTATTATTTAATTTTAGGTATTTTCGGATAATGAAAAAATCTAAAATTTAATTAAATAAATTATAATTATTATAGAAAAATTTCAAATCCTTTTTATTATAATTTTTTATATATTTTTATATTAATAATATTAAATTAATAAAATAAAAATTAAATCTTTTCTTTTAAATTATCTAAAAAGATATTTATTTTTCGTACGTAATATTTTTTTTAAGCCCTTAGGTATGAAACGTATATTTAAATATTTTTAAAAAAAACTTTTATTTATATTTTTTTTCAAATTTTTCTAAGATAAATCGGATTAAAAAATTTATATAAAATTAAAATATTATTTAATTCTAATAAAACTTAAAATTAATTAGATTTTTTTTTATTTTAAATAAATATAATATTATATGAAATATAAAAAATAAATTAAAATTTAAATTAAATATAAAAAAATTTTTAAATAAATATAAATAAAATAATATAAAATATTATACACGAAAAATTACAAATTAATTATTAAACTTAAGAAATTATAAATTACAAATAAAATAACTATATAATAAGGCTTTTTTTTTACTTAATTTCTAAAAATTTAAAAATATATTATACGATATAAAAATTATTTTATATATTATTATTATTAAATATTTTTAATAATTATAATAAATTTATATTTTAAATATTAAATAATTTTTATATATTTATTTAATAAAAATATAATAAATATCTTTTTTTTTATTAATAATAAGCATAGCTGGGTGTTAAACCCCTCTTCGGGATTAGCTAATTTTAAATTTTAGATTTTGGCGGGATTGTATGAACGGGCCACTCCACAGACGCTGCATCGTCAGATCGAAACCCCTGATCTGCAGGGTAGCTTACTATCGGACATATTTGACCCCGCGGGCCCCCATCTCAGCTTCGTCTGAATCTGTACCTAAATTAGACAGAATGATCAAGATGAAAGCTATAGAACTGCTATTATCTGCATTAAGTGCTGCTACGGCGGCGGCTTGGGCACATACAGACGAAGCTGAGTTCCGACGAGCTATTGGGGGCCATAATCAGGTATTAGTCGCCTGTAAGTTTCTATCTTCAGCTTACACCACACCCCCGAATCTAACATTTGGATATTCCAACAGTTATAGAACCTTCAACGCAAGTGACTTCCACTTCAATGCTCGTCTATCTCAAGACTAACAAGTAACCGTATAGAGCTCCTAGTCAAGCGCTAGAATCAGAATGGACAATTGCAACGGAGACGGAAAAGAACGCTCTGATAAGTGTTGACTGCGCTTCCGCGTCAAGCTTATGTCGTGAGTTCGGGGTTATTTCGTATCCAGCGTTGCGGTTTTTCGACGGCCATGGCAAGATGACGCCGTACAGAGGCCCTAGACGAGCGTCGGCGTGAGTATTTCCTTCAAACGCGACGGTCAAACCGGGCGCTTATGTACTAACTAATGTTTAGGATGTTATCCTATATCAAACGAGCGGCACGCCCGTCTGTCACCATTTTGAAAGATGAAAAAGTCCAGAAGTTTCAAGCAAGCGATGACTACGTCGTTGTCGCACAGGTCAACCCTCAAGATGCACATATCAAGAAGGCCTACAACAAGCTAGCCTCGCAATATCAGGACCGGTTATCGTTTGGATCAAAGGAGACGACGAGCGCGACGACGGTCTCGTGTTTCAACAATAAGGACGGCCAACAATCCACCCTGTCTGATCTTACAGCTATCGATGCGCTACCCAACCTCATTGAGACCTGCCTTACTCCCGTGATAGGAGAGTTTACGCGAGCAAACGAAATGAAGTACTTACAGGTAGATTATCTTCGAAGGACGGGAAGTCAGGGAGCCTAATTTTGCTAACCAGAATTATCAGTCCGGCAAATCGCTGGTATTCTATTTCGCGCCGTCACCAGCGGACCGCGACGCCTACGTAGATGCGATGCGCTCCGTGGCCAAGATGTACCAGGAGTATCTCGTGTTCGTGACAGTAGACACGAATGAGTACGGCGACCTAGCAGCTTCACTAGGATTGGCATCTGACAAGTTCCCGGCTCTGTCCGTGCAGAACCCGATGTATGGCCAAGTATTCCCTTATCCACGGCAGAAGAAGATTACAGCTGAGCTAGTGGGCGGTTTCCTCATGGATATCGTGCAAGGCAGAGTGCAACCATGGGATGGGACGATGAGTGCGGATGAAAGCGGAAGCCCGCACAACGAGTTATAAGGCAAGATTACTACATGGGGCAACATGGTAAGAGTGTACGTACGTTTATCTACGATAGATCATGCAAGCTATGTTATGGATGATGATTCTCCCTAATTGCTTTCGCTAGCTGCCTCACACGAACCTGCCCATCTGGCTATCATGGCAGACCGAGGAAGAGTTCCAACAGCTTAGGGTAATCGGGAGCACTGAGTTCATATCAATATTAGCATCTCTTTTCCTCGGCAAGCTAGGTACACGAAAACAACTTACCCCATTCCCGTCACGGGATCCCAGCCCTCAAGTGCCGGAAACCCAGTCGTCTTACAGGCTCGGTTATCTCCCTTCGTAATGTCCTTGAACACCTCAGGGTGAGAATACTGTTCGATAGATGGTTAGCCAACGACCTCCCACATTTACCAACGATCGACAGAGCAAGCCCAACAAGAGCATACCAAGACCGGATGAATAAACCCCACCGGCGCCTTCCCAACCGCCAATCTCTCCTCATTTATCAGCGTGATCACGGCCCCCCACAGCGGCGCCGACGCCGACGTGCCCCCAATCCTTAGCAACTCCCCGCCGCTCGCAATGACGAAGTGATCGCCGTTAGCGGAGACATCCGGGTACGCGCGCCCCAGTTTATTATAGCGGCCGATCCCCGAGTGCGCATTACTATAATTGCCGCCGCCCCCTTCGTACCCGTCAAACGGCAGCTGCGCAGCCGCCAGGTATCCCGTCACAGCATCGCGCTGCCACTCGGGTGTCTCATAAATATTCGAGAACCCGCCACCCGACCTAAATCGATCCGTCGCCTCCTCCGGCGTCTCGCCCGCCGTCCCGTTTTCCTGCAAGACCGTCGACCCTACAGCCAGTATATACGGACAGGTCGCGAGAAACTGCGGATTAAACACGTCCTGGTTCGGACCCAGACACCCCGACGGCGCTCCGGGCGACGAAAAGCCGCCGACGCCGTCGTCGCCGGACGAGATGACGACGGTGGTACCCTGCAGCCCCAGCTTCATGATCTCGGCGCACTGCCGCTGCTGGTAGCCCTCGGGCAGGTCGGCCTCGGCGCCGCTGTAGCTGATGCTGATGACGCGGGTCGGCGCGTACGCGCCGCACATCAGCGGCCCGTTGTAGCCCGCGCGGTCGTGCGGGTTGGGATACTCCGGGTCCCGGCACGCGGGCCGCTTGCAGTTGCCGGTTTCGCCGTACGCCGAAAACGTGCAGTAGCTGCCGTCGATGGCGTTCCAAAGGTCTGTTCGCCGGTTTGTCAGCCCCCCCCAAAATACTTACCTTAGGTAGGAGGTAGGTAGGTAGGTAGGTAGGTAGGTAGGTAGGTAAGAAAGCGAATAGGTCTGGGCGGGAGGAAGGGAGTTTGGTAAAAAGATCTTACTGTTGAAGAATCCGGTGTACATCGAAGGGTCCGTCTGGTATATGTTCTGGTACCACTCGTCGTCTACCTGGTACAGGACGGTATCCTGCGGATAGATCAGCCCGTACGCCATTTGGAAGTCGAGATTCGCCTCCGTGCCGGCTAGTCTTAAACTCGCAGTAGGTCCTTGTCCGCCGTTGACGGAGAAGAGCTCCGGGTGGGTTCCGTTGGGGATGTCACTGTTTGTCGTCAGCGTACGCCATTCTAACGAAATGACGCGAGGAAATGGGGTTATCTCACCTCGTAAAGCTATAGAAGAACATGTCGAGATCGTACTGCGTGTAGTGCTGGCCGAGCGATTGGAAGATGCCCATCCTGTTGTCCGGGTGGTTCTTGGTCCCTTTCGGGATGCCGTATAACGCTGTAACTGTTAGGCCATGCTGAAATTTGTTTGAGACGCATAGCCGTACCTCTAATGCAATCCGGAGTTATGTACTGATCACATCCGCCCGGAAGCGTAAAGTTGCCGCTCGACGTATCCGCCGGTTCCACGGGGCTCGCAAACCGCAGCGGCCCCTCTACATTCGGTCCAGTGGTCAATCTCGCGTGCCTGCTCCTCTCGCTCATGAGGTCTTCCACTTCACTCTCGGCAACTGGTCGATCGACTCGTAAACCCGGGCTTATGGCCTTCGACTTTCGTTTCCTTAGCTGCGGATCTTGCGTGTTGCCGTAGCCCATCAACTTGATGCCGGGGGTGATGTAGTCGATGTGCTCTTGTACTTGTTTCGGCACGTGGTATCTTGCACCTAGTCAGCAATTGGCATTTCCTCTCGTTTTGAATGGATACGGCACTCACTCGTCGCAGGCAAGGTTCTTGACGCCGGTGTCTAGATGTTCCCACACGTGGTAGTCTGCCATCAACAGGTCTTCCACTTGGCTGACGGGAGCATCAAATTGTACCCACTACAGAAGCTCCTTATCAGAAATATTAGTACATGGTCAATGGCAGGCTTCTTACTTGTTTGTTGCTTGACTGTGAGATGGCATCTGAGGATATGCCCGCCTCGACGAGCCAGTCCTTAATCGCGTTGAGGCTAGCTTCCGCCGGCGCGAAGAACTCGACCACCTCTTCTGCCGAGAGATGCTTTCCGTAGTTCCTGGATTCCGGATCCGATCTTGTGGACTCTATCAGCTAATATTCTTTAGAATCGTACCGAAAAATCAAGATCACCGCACATGTCCACCAATAAGTCATGACCGGACTGTAGATTCTGCTGCCTCAGCCCAATGCGCATGGGGAGTATGGCATCGGGAACGGCCCTTTCGACTTTCGTCCAGGATCTCGCCTGGACTTCCGTCCGTTTCTCATGGCGAGTATGAGTATCCGGAATACTACGCCTCGCGGGGCTTGAACCGCGCGGTTTATGAAAAGGAGGCGCGGCGAAGACTTCCAACACCGCCAAGCTTGCTACGATAGCGAGACCGAATAACTTCATCGTGACGGCCGTTCAAAGAAGGATAGACGGAAATAGCCGGCGTAGGTAAGATCCACGCGACGTACAGTTTTCCAGAGACCTTACCCAGCGCGCGTTATATCATTGTCGGCGCAGGTGAGTGCGAAGCTCCGCTCCGCTTAAAAGGTATGGACGTGCTACAGTCTCCATGCCGATAGCACACTGCTCGGCATTGCTCGCGCCAAATCTGTAAATTAAAAGCTGATCGATCTCACTGGGCGCGGGTAAATGAGCATGCGAGCTAAACAGCCCGACCGTGGAAGTCCATCGACGTCCGCACATGCTGAAAGACGTATGGCAAGGGTTAATAATACTTTAGAATAGCTAGGATACATAGGTGTCTGGGTAGATTGGCTTTCTCCTAAGTCTATCGAGAAGGGAAGAACACGCGACTTGTGCATTCGATGAACGTTCGCGTCGATGAGGTCTGGGATATTTACGGTGAGTAGATACATTGACATATTTGGGGGAGCACTGGATATCGTTGAAAGGCCTGCAATAACTCAACATCTCACTTTCGGAGATCGCAGAACCGGAAGGCAGGTGAGCCTAAGGGTTGCATACTGCATGATGTAAAGCCTGTCTACTGTATGTCACAGAATACGGAGATTAATGGCGTCGCTAATAATCTACCGTGACGTGTCTTAATATAACCGGTGTATAAAGAAAAAGGGATGAATTGTATGAGTGAAGCAGTACCCCTCTATCACACATCATCCACCAACAGTGAGCTGCATCCTATGTATCATCTCCTGAGCCTTGAAAGCAAAATAGAAATGATAACCATAGCTGCATTTTGACTTCAATAGGGACATCGAAGATATTTGACTTTGGGTGAATGCTATGTTGTATAGCAATTGGATGAACTAAGTGCCTAGGTACCTAGGTACCTAAGCTAGTGTCCATCTTTCTAGTAGTCCGGCTCACTCCAAACACCCCTTAGCATAGCCTACCCATCCGAAGTCATGATTCATACGGGTAATGGTATTATCCTCGACCCATCCCCTTGCCTGTCCCAGCCCACCCTATTTTCCCTTATCGAGCTCAAAGCTCTCCGCATAGAACATCTTCAAAACATCGGCGCAAAGTCGAACTCGTCCAACTCCGCCAAGTTTCTCTTATTGAGCGGACACCGTCGGATGTTATCATTGACCAAGTAGTCATTGACATCCTCGCGGAGGTCCCTCTGCTCGGCGAGATCCCAGAACTCCTCGTGCCCGAGGGGCTCCTCGACGCCGTGCAGCTCGCCGCACAGGCACGCGTCGTCGAGGTCCATCGTCCGCCGCACCTTGGGCAGGAACATCAGCCACGACGTGCTGCGGAAGAAGACGTCCTGCAGGCACAGCTCGCGCAGCGTGCCCCGGTGGCGCTTCAGGATCGACAGCAGCTCCTGGCGCTCGCTGGTCACGTAGCCCAGCGTCAGGCTGTCGAGGTCGTCCCACCGGTGCTTCGGGTCGACGATGTCGTCGAGCCGCGGCGCGTGCTCGTACTCCACGTCGTTCTCCGCGTCGCACGTGAAGACGACGTGCAGCGTCTGCAGCTTCGTCAGCGACTTGAGGAAGCCGCGCAGCAGGCCCGTCCCCAGCAGCTCGCTGCACTGCGACGTGTAGTCGGTGCAGTCGATCATCAGCTCCAGGCACGTCAGGTCGGCCAGCAGGGACAGGGTGCGGCCGAGCTCGGCGCGCGGCTTCTGGAAGTACTTCCAGCTGAGCAGGCCGGCGCTCAGCTTCTTCAGATGGACGTTGTCGGCGGCGGCGACGGCGGCCAGGAGCGCGTCGAGGTGGCGGCACCCGACCGGCAGCAGGTGGCTGGCGGCTATGCCCAGGTTGAATCCGAAGGGCGTCTTCCTGCTGGTCCAGAACCAGTCCTCGTTGGTCATGACGACCTCCTGCAGGGCGGGGAAGCGGGACACGGCGTCGCGGATGCGCTCGTAGTCGGACTGGGCCCGCAGCATCTTCTGCTGCTGCTGGTACAGCATTTCGTACTCGGCGTGGGAGCGCTCGAGCTGGGCGGCGTCGACCAGCGGCGAAAGCGGTATGCCCCGCGAGCGCGCAAAGAACTTCTCGAACTGGCGCCTGGTAGCGTAGCTCTGGCGGAAGTCGTCCAGGCTCAGCTTGCGGTCGCTTAGCAGATAGTTGATGTAGACTAGCGAGCGGACGTTCTTGGATGCGATGGGGTCCAGTGAGATGCGCTCGAGCACGTCGAAGTCACCCTGGTGGAGGAAGAAGACGACGTTCCGGTACGCATAGCATGCACCGACGTCCGCGAAGGCCTTGCAGCACAGGCGGAATCTACGCACGTCTTTGGTGTCGAGGAATGAGCATATTATGCCCAGTATCTCAGGGATCATAATCTTATCCATCTTGGAGAGTGAAGGTGAACATGAACGAGGGGAAATGCAAGTTGTCAGATGGCGCTGGTATTGGTCAGAAGAGAATGAAAATCGTGAGCTACGTCGACCAATGTCATCCGCGGCCGTAAAAACTTGGATGGCGAAAATACAGATGTGATTATGCTGGGTTAGTTGGATGAGGAAGAGAAGACATGAGGCGCAAACACGGGAAGAAGTTTGTAGCATATGCATCTAAGCCATACTTTCATTGAATATGTTGCATTTATACATACTTGTAATGAACCGGGATGAGGATATCGAGAAGATATTATTGATTAGGTTGTGAAGAAAAAGGAAAATCAACGGAGGTGAAATGACGACAAGCCTACTATTGGGGAGCTGAAACTTGTATTGCTTTAATGTGAGCACTTATGTGGGTGATCATATAAATCCTTGCTTGGACTAGAAATACCTGCTTAGGAATGAAAATGATAGCAAGGTACCTAAGGCATGCATAAGGAGACTGACTAAGAAACCAGCTGAAGCAAATCCAGTCTCATAATTCATGTCATAATGATATATTACACATCAGTTTCTCCTGTTATCCGTTGTAACTTCTCTATCCCATGAGCTCACAACCCTCTCTTATAACACCGACTACCGCGCCTGTCTGTATGGCTTCGCTTCCACCAGCAGAAACCCTATATTCGATCTCCGCAAGACCGTCTAGCCATTTAATCATCGCTTCAGGCTTGACTTCCATCCTCGCCAGCTGCTCCGATAAGGCGGTGATGATGTCCGCCAAGGCGAGACCATTGGCAACCTTCAAAGTATTGATGGTCGAGAGGCATGTCGTTACATCACTCGTCGTAAGCAACGTATCGGCGATCTTCGTAATCGCATCAGGCGGCGGTGCTGCTATGCAGTTGTAGATGGTCTCTGTCGTGATAGTTTCCCTAACAATGTCTTTCTCGGCAATCTTTGGTCCATCTCTTGGTTGCATAGGTGTGCCTAATGAAGAAGTCAGAGTCTGGATCCACTGCCTATCGAATTAGAAACCGGAATGATGCTACTGGGACTCACTGGATGCATGACAAGCCTGGAGCACGTTGAGAGCTCGTCGCATGTCACCTTTACTCAACCTGACCAACGCTTCCGCAGCGTCGCTCGAAATCTTGACTCCTTCCTCAAAGATGACCTTGTCCACCAAGACGCGAATGTCATTCTCCTTCAGCGGGCTAAATCGAAAGCGCGTGCATCGAGACAGCAACGCCGGCGATAGCTTATGCGTATAGTTGGCAATAATGCAAAATCTCGTGTTCGCCGTGTACTTCTCCATGATTCGCCGCAGGGCCATCTGGGCCGTGTTGGTCATGGCGTCGGCCTCGTCCAGGATGATAAGCTTGTAGCTCGCCATACCACCTTGCCGGGACGCGCCGCCCATGGTGAAGATCTGCTTCGTCGATGCGAACGTCTTGATCTGCTCGCGCACCACGTCGATACCTCGGTCGTCCGACGCGTTCAGCTCCAAAACCATCTGGCGCATGTTCTCTGCTCCATATATGCGTCTCGCTAGTGCCAGGATGGTTGACGTCTTACCGGTTCCCGGGGGACCGTAGAGGAGAAGGTGAGGTAAGCGGTTCGTATCGACGAACTTGTTTATCGTGGCTAGGATATCTTGGTGGCCCGAGACGTCGGATAGCGATACAGGTCGGTATTTCTCGACCCTGAAGCCTAATTAGCATACTTCGGGCTACGAGTACTAATCCGCACAGCTTTTACCAGGGTAATGAGTCCTCTGCTTCTACGGGCAGATTGGCAGCACTGCGTTTTCCCTTTGCGGTGTTGTCGGAAGAGAATGTGACGTCAGTGGATTTCGAAGGGACGTCGACGTCCATCTCGTCCTCGAAGTCGGACATCTTGGGCTATAGGTTGTATGTGCTATGTGCTATGTGCTTGTGCTCTCGAGGCAAACACTCGTCGGAAGTCGCCTTGTCGAGCGGTGAAGGATATATCAACAGAGGCAGATTGTGCCAAGTAGGTTTCGATGGTACTTTAGCGGTACACGATGTTTTAATATGGTGCATAAGTGAAGTTTCAACTTTGAGTGTTTTATATCGGCGATGCAGAATGCCCTTCCAAGGGCATGATTAAGAGAGAGAGAGACGCGTAAATTGAATCCCTAGACGCGTCTCGGGCCGGAGGGGTCAAGCCCCGGAAACCACTTATAGTGGTTAAGTTATGTACCTTAGGTAGGTTAAGCAATTATGGGGCACTGTAATCTTCAACCCCGTTTTCTTCAACTTCATTCTTGGCTTTTCCAGCTCCCAAAGACAATTTCTCTATAATTCTCTTCTAGTCTTTTTATATTCCGTACTCAATTGTATTGAATTGATGTTCGAGATGGGTATTACGTGTATTGCGCCGCATGTCCTAGTTCCGCTATGAACTAACATCAAATATACACTCGCAGCCTATACGACCTGATAGGATAAAAGTCATAGGATAAAAGTCATAAATCCAATACATATCCAAATCATATCCATAACCACATATCATATACTCAATCCCGCAAAAATGATTTCTCCGCTGCTACTAACGTGTCGATCTCTCCGTCCGACTCATCATCGCTTTCCTCCCCGTCAAGCCAGGCACTCTCTTCGGATAAGTTTGTCGATTCGCTAACTGAAAGAGATTCCACTTCGGAGCCTGACGGCGATATCGATGAGGAGTCCGAGTTGCCGTCTGAGGACGACTCCCACTCGTCCGCGCCGGTAAGGTTACGAACGGTAAGTTTGTCTCCGTGTTTGGGATGTTCACGGCTCGACATTCTTGATTGGCATCGTTCAAGTACGCCTCCAAGGAAGTCCGGGGGCATCACCTCCTCGTCCTCGCCTATGAGACGCCGCAGCATTTTCTCGTCCACATCTTTAGTATTAATAGTAGACGCCCCAGCCTCGAACTGCTCATCTATAGTTCGTTGATTCGTCTCTGAAGATTGAGCCTTTCTTTTCTTTAATCCTTCGTTGTCTGACCTCAGCTCCTCCTCGTCCCCGTCTGGCGCATCTACTTCATCCGGGTCGTCAAAGAAGAAGAAACTTGTCCTCAGAGGACTCGTCGGGCTCTTCAGCTCACCATCCTCAGACACGTGCTCCAGCACCTCAATCGCCTCGTTCAGCGGCAACTCATCGTCGGGGTTCACCGGCCTAGTCGCCACAACCGGCGGCGCCGGCGGCGGAGATCGCGGCTCTTCGGGTAGCGTCTGGAGCCTCTCCCTCTGCTTCTCCTCCCTCGCCTCGTTCTGGAGTCTATACCTCACATGGTGGCACTCGGACGGGTAATCGCAGTCCACGACGCAGTTATGCGTTTTCGCTACAAATGCCCGCTCCCTCTGCCTCGTGCCCTTCACTTCTAGTCCCACGACCTTGCGCCGCCACGCCCCCCACTCCGCCCACCCGCTGTAGTCGAATTCCGAAGCGCACGAGCCGGAAGGGCGGCGCCGCTTCGACCCGCGCCGCTTTGTGGAAGGCGGAGAAGATATGCAGTACTCGTGGGAGCAGACGAGACACCGCCGCGTGATGCCGATCCGGTAGACGGTGCTGCACGAGTGGCACTGCCACAGCCACGGGTACGGCTTGCGGGGTGGGGGCGGAGGCGTGGGCATGCCCTCCGGACACGAGGGGAGGATGTTGCGGAGGAAGAGGCGGGCCGGCGGTGAGACGGGTGGCGAGGCGGGTATTGTAGAGACTTGGGGAGTTTCTGAGTCATGAGAGGTTTGGGTGGCCTTGGAGGATGGGATGGTTTCGGAGGTTTGAGTGGCTTGAGAGGTCTGAGAGGACCGAGAGGATTTTGAAGACCGGAAAGATCGAGAAGATCGCGGTAGGGGGGCGGAGGATGTAAATGAACGCCATGAAAAGGCGGATAGCTGCGGGAGCGCCATTATTATCGTATTTTAGACGTGCGCGTGCCACGTATATTCGAGTGATAAGTGTTTGTGACGGAGTAGTGGGTATGTTTGCGGGCGGGCTAAGACAATTGCTTGCTAGTTGTTCGATCCGATAAGTCAAGACCGATACTATTTTATAAAACGCGGGAAAATAGGAAAGACAAGAAGTTAAGCCGTGTCTAACGAGGAAGACGGGAAAAAGGGGGTTTCGATGAAAAATTTCTACTGATTTCGTAGACAGTAAGGACCGTTGATGATATTGGTAGAATATCTGAGTATAATTGCAATCAAGGAATGACTTCAAGGGAATGAATATAAGAAAATCCTCCAGGATATAAAATGCGCTCTGCGGTTTCGAACCGAAAATACATAGTCAACACTTAATAGGCGAAAACTGATCTACTATTGGCTTGCTTATCAGTCACTTATACTGAGAATAGACACTTTGTCCCAGGCTACCGGGACGGACAAAGCGACCGTTAGCTTAACACGCGACACACGTGTAAGCTGGGCTCTCACCGCCCAATCCTCAAGGCGGACCATGCTCCGAAATATCTCATCGTCGATGTCTTGTCTTTGTGTAGTTGCGGGCTTTTTTGGGCGGCATTGATGGAAAAGCACGCGTGATGTTGTGAGCTGGTTACTCGACATCCTCGTCCATTGACCAATGACAAAGAGGCGCAAGGTCGAGGGGACAAGGCAGGCTAATTGAGTATTGGTGGTAAAGCAACGATATACCTAATGACAAAGCAGGTGAGAAAGGAAATCAGCGCAGTCTTGTCGGGGAGTAAATATGGAAACAAACCCCAGTTGGGGTCTTCATAGAGTTATTATATCGAGACTCTATAACAGTTTAGAGGAGGTTTACGAAGGTAACTGTAGGTACAGGTCAACACTCTTCAAAACTTGCCGATCTGATGGTTGCCTGTGCATAGAATAATGCCACTCAGCCAGCTTTAAGTAATCATCAGAGATACACGAACAATTGTCACACTTCCTAATTTTCTGTTAAAGCCAATGTCCCTTTAAACTTTGTCATTTCTCTTCCAACCAACCTCTGAGAACAACTGAGTTTCTTGAAATACCATCGGCTTGACAGCTTTGTTTCATGTCACTTACCTGCAAGGCCTCCCCGTTTCTAAGATACCTAAGAAGCATCACCAACAGGTCAACATTATCCAACAATCTATGATGGTAGAATATCCCTTATGAAGAATAAGCAAAACTATACCTCGCTACACAATGACCACCCAAGCTAAAAGAAAAGACAGGATTTTACCTGGTAGCTTTTCCCCCTTCTCACAACTATTACGAGAAAACGCATTTTCCCTTTTTCCACTTACACAAGACATCCATGATCTCCATCATCAGACACAATTGATATCATTAAATAAACATACCTATGCTTATGTCCTACTTTAGATATGGGGGACTCGACTCAACTACAGGCTGGAATCAGGTCCACTGAGAATGATTTCAGAGTTTCAATGTGCTAGCAACCTGTACCGTGAACCACAGCACCATCAGGATTGTATGGTTGTTATTTCATAGAAAACTTGAGAAACTCAATTCAGAATAGGGTCGTAGGATCATGGCATCAAAAGAACAAGCCACATTAGTACTTGTATTTAATTCAGATATTACTAGGTAAACGTCTAAAGGATATGATGAAATCCAGAGCACTCAACCACAACGACAAGGTATGGCAGTATTAAATATGTTTATAATAATCTGCCATCGATTTAGGAACTAAGCAACAAGCGAAGTCATCCCGATGGTATAAGAGCATCATAGACATGGTTATCAATCCACGAAGCTAACTTTCTGTTCTGAAGTACATAGTTCCACCCATGATCATATCCGGTGCCTCTATGTAGGTAGGCACATATACTAGATACCAAATGCAGCCTACAAAAATTGTTAAAACATGCGGTACTTATAGAGTTGGAAGATGGGGTCACAAGCAATACCCTCACAGCAGCGATGATGGCAACAATGGCGCCTCCGCCCACCATGCCGGCTCTCTGCAGTATCGCAAACGGACCACCGGCGATCACGTTCCCGATGAGGCTTTGAATGAAAGCCGCTATGGATCCTAGTCGGCGTCGATTCCAAGTTAGTCGATCATACTGGCAATCCAAGATGCAAAAGAGAAGCCACCAGGCAGGTTACGTACCTCCTGTGATGCCTGCCGCGCCGAATCCCAATAGTGATAGGAATAGAGACATGGTGGGGTGGATGTAAGCTGTTGTTCTTTTGAACCAAGTTGGCTAGGTGGCTGATGTTGGCTCGTGTAAGAAGTTGATGTGGTGTTGCTAGGCGCGAACATATACGTTTCGACTGATGATTGAAGGGATAGTCTAAGAAGGAAGAACCGTCTACGCAGGAGGGGGAAAGATCGAGATTTTATAGTAAAAAGTCAGGGGCGGAGATGAATATCATTTCTAAGTATCACAGCAGCAAAGTTGTCAAACAATCTTCAAACTCCTGCAGCTTACCGCGCTAGGGAGCTTCGTATCTAGATCCCCTCCTGAACCGCGGCATCATTTGCTGGGCGTTCCGTTTGCATTCAAAGCATCCCCCAAGTCTCCAGGCTCGAGAAAGCTATACGAAGTTGACAAGTAATTTGTGGCGTCTGCAATCGACAGCCAGCTCCCAGCTCGAATCTGTAGGCGCGCATGTCGCTGCACCTGCACCTCCTACTGCACTTATCCGTGCGGGCCAGCAAACGGTCAACTTAGCAATACTACCAGGATAATGAGATAACGTAGACCTCAGTGAAGTGATTTACATGGCTATTACGATAGCACTGGCATTTGACTTAGTGTTTGATATTCGGTTGGTCCTCTTGCATAGCGGCAGAGAAAAGGGGGGACTGCTCTAGTAGTGTTTTTGGTGCGGAGATATCATAATAACAAAGCAGTCTATATTACTCAGAATTATACACGGAATATTATGAAACATACGTCCTGCCTGGTATATTAGGTATCTAGCTTTGAAGAGCTTAAACATACCACATATCTTCTAGGCTGGCCGAGTAGGTCAGTAGATGTGCCCTATGGAGGTCGCCCATTACATACATGTACGTGTTTACGCCTCACAATACCTCCCTCTTGCTTCAAACTTTTGGAGAAAGAGAGATTATTAGTGCAATAGGATTAGGTAGTTAACAATGAAAGGTCACTCTGCGCGTTGAATTATCATGAGTAATAAATGGAGAAACGAAGCAGTGAATATTATTTTTGTTGCCTCTACCAAGGCGTGGAAAAGCTAGTAACACAGGTTATCGCCACCCTTCCTCTCGCCACCGTTCCTCCCTAGGTGCATGACATTGGTTAGTCAGCCCGTCTGAGTGCCTCCTCCACTGATACCACAAATAACTACCCTTCAAGCATTCGTGACCCACCCAGAGTTCCGAGAATGACTCAGATGTCCCGGAAACCCTACGAAGCTGAGAAAAACCAGCGCGACCGTCATTCCGTTGCTAAAGCGTACAAGGCATCACCTATCATCAAACCATGCAAAATCGCAGGATCCATTTCCGTTCACTCCCAGACGTATAATGTCTCGACCGAAAGCAGAAAGAGCTGGACAGAAAGGGTGTGAACCAGAGTTTCGAGAAAGATAAACTACTAGAAATAGCTTATGCTTCGATTGCCTTGTTCTTCTTCTTCTGCTCGACCTTGAGGAGTAGTGCGCGGTTGATGTGGGGTAGAACACCACCGAAGGCAATCGTGGCGCGGATCAGGGTGTCCAGCTCTTCGTCACCACGGATGGCGAGCTGAAGGTGACGAGGCGTGATACGCTTCACCTTGAGATCCTTGGCGGCATTCTAGGCAGAAAAAGTTAGTCTCCATATTCATGTGTAACCCAATTATCATGCAGGTTAGACAAAGACACAAGCATGCGAAAGTGGCAATGTAACAAGGAGTACTGGGAGGATGACTCACGCCTGCAAGCTCGAGGACTTCGGCAGTAAGATACTCGAGGACGGCGGTGACATAGACGGCTGCCTTGGCACCGACGCGCATCTTGTTCTGGGTGTTCTGCTTCAGGAAACGCTTGACACGACCGCAAGGGAACTATGAGGAGTAAATTGTTAGTGTCTTCGTACTATTAATTGTTATAAATATGTGTTATGACGATGGACAATGATTTCGTATCGCACTGGATCGATGATGCACTTGAGCTTTAACATCAAGAGCGTCATTATCGCATGTCGTCGCATATGCACTTTGACCATGCCCGATGTGCATTAATTGTCGGTGACGAGGGGAACGACCGTACCAGCATCTGCGCAAACATATTTCGTCCAAGTCGAAGTTCATCGAGAATAGGTTGAAGTTGTTGTGGGATCGCCCGTGCCGCGTGAAGGGAGGTTGCGCGTCATTCTAAGGATCGTGGGGTACCACAGCGATATCGACGGGAGGCTCGAAGTTACGGATACGGTGACGTCTCGATCGATGGGAAATCATGATGTATTGTGAGTATCAAATTAGTCGCTTACCTGAAGTCCGGCGCGAGCAGAATGGCTCTGCTGCTTCTTGGGTCCCTCGGCGGCCGAAGTCTTTCCACCGGAGCTCTTACCTCCAGCCGATTTGCCTTTTCCGCCTGCCATTGTTTACGTCGATTCGCGCAGAGTAGATGGTCGAGTAAGCGTATTTATTTCCGATGAAAATCGGATGCGACGAGAGGATTCAATGTCGTTTACGGATCGGTAAGAAGAGATAAGTTTGCGCGTCGAGAAGGTTTGTCGTTGAAAAATGTTTTTGGTGTTTGTGTTTTGATTCCACCGTTCAAAAAATTGAGAGGCGCGGTGACCGAGTTAGAACGGCTGGGCAGGTGGGATTGGGGATTGGGGACTGCAGCACTGGGAGCACTGTGGCCTGGACTCGGGGAACCTGGCAGGCGTCGGTGGGAAAGGTGTAGCTGAAGAAGGTAGGTTACCATGTACCTAGGTAGGTAGGTAGCCTACAGGCAGCTATCGCATGCCTGCTGTTGCCGCTATTACAGTCAGTTAGGCTGCTAAACCAAGCTCCGAATCTTGCTTCCAGAGCTACGCAGGTACCTACCAGGCAGGCCGGCAGGGAAGGCCGCTAAGTAGACCCCGCCCCATGGCTTTTTTTTCTCTCCCGCAAGACACTAGACCCAATTCCAGTTAGTGGTTATCCAGACTTCGGTAGAACTCCGGGCAATGGCCGTGCTTGCTTGAGGAGAAACAACTGTCTGGGATGGGCAGCCGAAGGGGCTGTGATATTAGAGCTTAACAGTTACGAAACCGAAGCAAGAAAGGCATCTAAGTGATCTCGGGTGATATACTTACATTATTCCGATGGCTTAGCCAAGAACAGGTGAAAGGGTCGACGGATAAGGCAGTCATCAACACCGCCAGCCATGGATGATAGGAGGGATGGCAGCTTAACGTTTGACGAAGGGTCACGGCAGCATCAGGCCGCCATGCAATAACCCATGGCGTCGTGTAGATGCTCGCGACATGACCCTCTGCTCTAGTCACCGGCTATTAGGCAAGGCCTCATAGTGTGGAAGAGCTGCAGTGAAATGATGCCATACGGAGGCTAAACTAACATCAAAATCCAGAGATTAGATGTAGTTCAAGAGAATCCGATGTCAAGGGGCTGAGAAGCGAACAGCCGAGACATTGTGGCTTGCATATGCACAGCCACGCCATATCAGTTGACCCCTGCAGCCCTGTTCCACTTTTAACAGGCTCACTTCTAGGTATGTATCTATCATTTTTCTTATCATCCTTCTCTCATCCTTTCTATGATACTAACGATACTAACGAAATACAATCGATCAGAAGATAGATTTCCTTCTCGCTTAAATATACCACTCCGAAGGTATATTCTCATGACGTAATCCATGGCTTGATTATCTGCTCCTTATTTTCTTTTAATCTTCTCGCACTCTCTCACCTCTGCAAAGCGAGTCCTGAGAGTATCCAACTGACGATTTGGACAACGACATCCAAGAACCGGCAGAAGCAACGACATCCTAATATCATATCAGCAAATCAGCTATAAGCATACTCGATAAGACAGCTACCTACCGCCCAACTGATGGCATAACTCTGAGTAGAGACTTGCCGCTCGAAAGTAGGAAACTGCAGCCACAAAGATATGAAGCACTGCATATACGCCGGATCCGTTTCAGACCCAATATCGCAATGTCGATCCATCGCCGGCACCGTCGAAACTACCAGATTGTAGTCGTAAGCCGGCCGCTTACCACGTACCTGTCTATAATTTAGAACCATATTGACTGTCACCTCCCCGTTCGCATTCACAAGAGTGAGGCGCGTGTAGTCGTTCTCTAATGCCTCCGCGAATGTGAGCGTGGGATCGTATACCGCAAGCCAGAAACTCGGCGACAGAAGACGTGAGGAGTCGTTTATGGCCTTACTGGAGTCATCTAGTATCATTCATCAGCACTCATCTAACTACCTAGGTACCTAGGTATGTAACGGGACGGTGGCGGCGAGTGTCATACACCAAAAGAACGCTTGTACCAACATAATCGTAGTGGGAACCGTGCACAGTAGGTCCTCGGAGGAAAACAGCGTCAACGTTCGATAGTTGGTTCCTTGCCAGATATAATTCTCGACGCTTCTTCCCCAGTGGTCGGCGCAGTCACACGAGAGCTTCTAAAATTGACTTAGTTCGCAGCTTGATGGTCCGGGTTCCGGTCATCCGACGAAGCACTTTGGCTAGCCCCTTGTGAGAATAAGAATTCCCTGCGAAGTCCAATCGTCACGTTGGAATAGGGTGATCGAAGGGAAATATACTTCGTCCTATAGTCAATGGTCAACGACATATAGGTCACAGCTCCGATGGTCAGTACAGAAGCAGAAGCCAAACTTACCACGGTATCTATCTGGAACGTGGTGACATCTTGATTCAGGCCAGGATACCAGACATACAGGTACAACAGCGGTATGGCGATAGGGGTGATGATAGAAGTCATGACAGTGTTTCCTTGGTTTCTAGCATACGGCAACAGGGGAGGCGATTCTTGAGAGGGGAGTCTCCTGCGCCTCAACCAGTCTGTCAAGCAAAGGAATCCAATCGCGACGATCAATACGATCAGAATGCAGAACAAGACGCCTGGCGAATTTTTATTCAAGGCGAATATGGTACCGAGAAGGAGTGAAAATATGAAGCTGATCAAGGCGATAGCTAAGGTTCGCGTTGAAGGCTGACCATTATCCCCAGAATCAAGGAACCAACACTAGTTCTTGGAGCAGAAGCCGCGTATTGCTTGAAACATCTCTGCGAACGTGCAAATCCCCGTTACCGCGCGTAAATTCTTGGTCAATGGAAACAGTTATCATTGCGTGCATCCAGTATTATCATAATTCGTATTCTGACTATGTGACTTGGGCTGGACCTACGTCCTCCAGCCCCTTGTAGGATATTTTAACGAAAGTTAAATAAATATATATCTACCGTTAGATCCTACCCATATATAACCAAGGAGTGGTACTAGTCTAATCCCTAGGGGCTGGATTTGCGCTGGATCTATATGGATCCCCCAGCCTCGTAGGGCGACGCAGCCGCAATACGACGTCTACTTATGAAATTTTCCCTGAGAAGTCAACTGCATCCTTTCATTGGATCTGAGTCCTGGCCCCTAGGAACTGAACTTACAAAGGTGCATTGCAAAGAATGTCAATTAGCTATCTAGATTTAGAAATACTTTCAACCCAATTCCCAACGACCGGTCAAGTCGATCGAGGCATCCCCTTAATTAGCTTGGCTCGTCAAAACAGAATTAAGTGACATATTAAATTTTATAATAGCCAACTATGGCAAAAGGACGTAAAGCTATGGGTTTACATGTCAATCATGCATCTTCCGGGACTAACTCGATTGACTTAGGTGCTCAGTTTCACCATCACCACCACTAGCCTCTTAAACTTCTTTCTTAGATAAAACAATCTTGTAGTGGGACAGCCCCTCAACTACGATGCTTTCATTCGCTACCATCCTCCTTCTCCCCCTTTTAGTTCCTCTCGTCGCAGCCCAGCTTCTTCATCAGCCAGGTGCCGGCATACTCCTCGCTCCTCACCTGCGCCGAGGTGCCCCTGAGCTTCATCGTCCGGGAAATGGCCTCCGGGTGCGGCGACGGCAGCAAGACGACGTCGTACTCGTGCTTCTGCACCGACAGCTCGTCCCAGATGGACGGCGCCATCAGCACCGCCGTGGCCTCGCGGTGCTCGACGGGGCCCGTGAGTGCTGCTACCGAGACGGTTGACGTGTTTGCTTCGTACTGCGGACTTGGGGTGGCTAAGTCCGGTAAGTCGACGGAAAGGAGACGCTTGCTTGCTTCGAGGGATATTGCTGATGCGGATGAGTGTTTAGCAGGCGCCAATGCTACACAGGCACTTGCCAATGCTACCGCTACCGTCACTCAAATCCTGACGCGTAGTGCGTCTACGTCGCTGCCGGTGCAGACGGCGCTTGCCCCTATACCGTCAAGCGTTGCTGCAGGATATAACTATGGAAAGGAGAGAGTCTTATATCCTGCTGTGGCCGCGATAGTTGCTCTTGGGGCATCCATCTAAAAATTGGTGACATCGGATATAGACAACGAATATAGATGGCAGGTCTGCGTCAGCTCGTCAGTCTAATTGAGACACACAGCACCACATTTGATTCTATAGAAGAACTCAATCGGGGACATTCTCAGGCCAACTATTTCATTTTCACATACGTTTTCTTGTACTGTCATTTGATATCAAACGTTGCAAAAAAACATGGCGAGACAATAGTTGGTATTAGCTACCTGTTTAGGTATTGGTGTACGTTCTTGTAACTGTCATATGATATACCAGTTGTTTTGAAAATACACAAATTCGAGGCAGAAGGTTGCCTCCGCATCTAATCACGTAAATAATCACCCCCTATCGCATAGGGAATAAGGAATACGACATATATCTGCGTCGTCTACACTTGGGCTTTTCTTTCTTGATATGACAAGGTTAGGTTGAGGCGCAAGCATGGCATGGCCCTTATCGTTAAAATTAGGTCACTTTCAAAGGTCAGTAGCTTATGTTATAAGATATATGAAAACTCGTTGCGCACGTCTACCCAGCGTACTTGGGTATGTGTGCCAATATGACATGCGACGACTTGATGCGGGAGTCAATTAGATGCGCGACAAGGGCTAACTAAGAAAACAAATGACTTTCTTATCGCTTCTGAAACCAACGTGCGCTAAAAGCTCCTCTCGTGAAATTCTTCCTTTGGATTACTTGAGGCAGTAACAGGAATCTGTTGTCTGATGAAAACTCAGAAACAACAATGCATGACTCCCGCAGGTAGGTAGAGTACTATAATGTATGTAGCAGTTACGTATCCAGTCGCCATAAATACCTGTGCCAAGTCCGGTATAGTGTAATGGCTAACATACCTCGCTCTCACCGAGGAGCTCGGGGTTCGATTCCCCGTACCGGAGATTTCCTTTTTCTTTGACTTGCTTTTTAGTGTAGTATGACTCATATCGCCTAGGTTAAGCTGTTATCCGGATCAATACTAAACGCGCCTGGGCAATAACGGGGTCTTGCATACAAGTATACCGCATCGTGGGTCCTGCAAGTCACGGGTGCTGCTGCAAGAAGCCTGTATAGATCCTGCAATGCTTCTAAACCGTACATATATCTTGAGCGCTATCAAGAAGCAAACATACCAACTCCGTGCTCATCATCGAATACCAGGTAGGTAGGTAGCCGAGGACTACGTCCAATGGTACATGCAAGCGTTTGACTTCTGTGCTGGGTATTGCATTGTGTTCGTGGGAGTATAGCGCGGTAATAGGTTCTCCCTACTGTGCGTTTCCTGCCACTCGTTTGCCATCATGATTAGAACATGTTCGTAATATAAAAGGTATAGAGAGTTCGGTGCTAGAGCGGAATGGTTTCTCGAAGACATTGAAAAGGCCTCTCTATCTCCGTGGACGGGTAGGAGTACCCCTAATTCAGTAGCAAGCTATATCGCGAGTATGCAAAGCTTTAGATTTGGCTGACTAATCGTATACATTAGCAGGGCGGGAAGAGCGCTGAAGAGCCGGATCACGGGGAACCGGGCGAACTAGATGATATGTAAGAATCCGTACCTATGGAGACCTGATATAGTTTCGTATCCATCTACGCCTAATTCATAGTAAATAGATTTACAATGCTATCTAACGTCAAACTCTCCATTGCCACGAGGCGAAAGGGACTCATCATCCCAGCAACTTTCACATGGGCGTATGCATGTTCCTACGAGTCGGTACCTGGGGTTGGCAGGTGGTCAGTGTCACACCAGAAAGGGTGGCTTAGCATGTGTTCCTGTGAGATCGATTCAGGGGTCAAGGACGGAAACAAGCGAATGGTAGGACGGACGCAGCCATCTGAACTTCGGTAACCCACATGCAGTCTCCAGACTTGTCACGGGCGGCCGCATCGCGGCACGACTGCTGTCCAGTCCCTCCCCTGCGTGTTTCTATGTATGCTTCCAACGGACCGTTGGAGGCGAGAGTCCGGGTGGGATGTGCGAGACCCGACGATGGCCGCAGGTACCGAATACCGTGACATCGAAGAGGCAGTCATAGAATGATGATCTGGCGTTCTAGACCATGATAATGAAGATCCAGAGTCGGCTGCGATATGGTATTGGCAAGTTAAAATGGTGATACAGTTGATTGACTCCAAGCGGACCAGCCCGTTCTCCCTTTTGGGTAGAGGAATCTGATCTGATATTCCTGCTTCATATGGGAAAAAGGGGGTCTCAGCTTGAGTGACGGCCGACCAACCACGGATACTAGGTAGCGATGTTCTGAGGTGATATATTGCCTTGGCAGGAACCTTTGTTGTGAACTTGTTCCTGAGGCGTGCTTCTATCTTGACGCTCGCGTGTCGCTCATCCGGGAGAGCTCGGTCCGAGGTGAAAACAATAATGTTGGTTGGAGTCAAACTCCATGCAGCGTGATGGGCTGGGATTTCTCTGGGCCGTGGCCATGTCACAGTCTTGAGTGAGCACTTATGTAGCTTATGCAGCCCATCTTGTCGCCTCATACGTATTGACAAGCCCGTTTACCTCGAAGCGAGAGACGGTCGAGAAAGGTCGACCGACGCGGGAACTTACCGATTGGACGAGTGATTCAGACGTCTCGCCCACTTAAACAACACTGCCAGTTCCCGAGACATAAAGCTTGGTGTCTTCAACCCCACTGAGAGAGGTAGGTAGCCTAAGAAAATGTCACTACCGAGGAAATATCACAATCAAAGTTGAGGATATCCTAACCATGTGTGGTATCCTTGTCGGCATTATTGTGTTGACAGCAAGGGTCCCTATGTTGAAGTCCCACTGCCCAACGCGCCAAGGGGTAACTCGGCACGCTGTTCAGCTTCGCGAGCAAACCATATGAACACGGAATATGGTGGCCTGGTCACACGTTGGAGGCGTAAAGATACTAATCGACATAATAGCCTTCTGACTCGATGAGGATCGTTTCGCCGCGAGATTTGGATCGGTAGCCAGTTGCCGTCTTCTCCTGTCTTTACGACAATCTTCCTTGTCTACGCACTTGTAAATTGTCTCAGTCTTCTTTCTTATCGTAGAATAAGCCGAATACATATGATAGAAGGGAGCTGATACTGATCAATCATTGGGGCATGGATATTACCTCGTGGTTATGTAGCTACTCGTAGCAATCGGGAACTCATATTAGAGAATGTCGTGTGATTAGCAACCTCATAGGCACAGGACGTCATCGATGCGACACTGGTAAGGGACCAAGGGAGCTAAATTGTAACGATGTGGTGAGAAAGGAAATAACGTAGACCTGGTAAAAGGAGAAAAGCTACGTAATGCAAGAATCTACTGATGGGCGACAATGTTCCAGAATATGCCAAGATTCTAGGATCCATGGACGGTTGCCTCGATTTTCTCGAAACAGAATTGTGGTCGTCCGCTGATTTGCTGGTGGCCCTGAACGATCATTTCGGACCCTTAGGGGTTTGACCGGGTATGTTGGGGCCATTTTGCGATCTGATCTTAAAACGAAGACCCTTGGAGTTGGGTACCCGGCGCACAGACGGTTGGCCGACAGGCTCAAGGACTGATAGGCTGAGGAAATTCCGTGGATATGAAAAATTACGTCTTGTGTCTAGAATGTAACCGGACGAGCGGCATCTCGAACGTGCTGCTTTGCAATGATCCTTGTGCAAGTAGAATGGCGAGGTGACAGGTCGTCTATTTGAAAAAACGAGGAGGACCTGCGGCTCAGCATCTGAGGTTGGGTATCGATCTTGCGTTAGGTTGGACCGAATTGGTGGCCAATTCTTGAGCCAATTGTAGGATGGCATGTAGACTGAGGAAAAGAACTCGCGGAGACGGTGACATCCGCTCTATGTTGCGCTTCACGCCTTAGGGAGGTACCTAGATTAGCGGGTCTGCAATGCGAAGTGCTCGTGATCTACATGAAATGGGGGTATTGGGTACATATTATGGCTTAGGTACGGTAGTCCGAATCATCATTTGCCGAACCTAACATTCCAGAGGTCGGGTCAAGAAGCTGATCGGATCCGATTGGCGTTTCTCGAATCATTCTACACTAAACTTGGCCATCCGATATCTAGAAAAGGAGACTCTTTATTAGGTATGGAATGGACTGAGATCCTACATAGGAATCTGACAGCTTGAGCTTTGTAGCTTTTATAGGACATACATATGGCTCTCGGTGTGGGTGGTCACGATGCGTGTTGCACGCGGCTCGGAGAGAAGAGAGCTGCAAGTTCATCCCTGGGGCGAGGCCACCGATGCCTATTGTTCATCTGGTCAACTGTCTGGGTTTGGGGTTTATATGATCGAAACGCCATGCATGCATGTTTCACTTCTTCGTGATGCTGTAGGTAATTATGTAGATAGTATGTCCATCATACAGGCCGACGACTCACAGAAGAGCTCCACAGCCCCCCTTCACCAAGAAAGCATATCTATGGTCTGGGTTTGATGGTGAATTCGCTGATTCGGTATATGTAGGCCAAGGTGATTGGCAAGAGTGGTCCCATATATTTAAAAATTCCATTTGGGATGACATAGGACATTCGATTTGGTATTGGCGATCATTGTCAGAGAAAAAGAAAAACAGAAAAAAAAAGCAGTAGCAGCATCCGACGTTTGACGTTGCGTACGGATGCTACATGAAGTGCGTATAGGACGGCAGGAGAGGTCACTTGACGTTGCGCTGAAAAGCGGAGAGGAGTTGAAGAGGGTGTGATGGGAATGTTCACGAGGTTAAAGATGAAGTTGTCTGTAGCCTTGTCCCGTGATATAGGTACAAATCCGACAAATCCGAGGAGGACGAGCAGAAACGGCAGAAACAGAAGACGTGATAAGTGATAGATGATGGACAAGATATAACAAGTTCGCTTTCAATACCGGTGACAAAATATTCAACTTCGCTTTTTCGACTCAGAACACCCATGGACTCGGACGGAGACTCTATGTTGAACATTCAGAGTTTGAAAGATAATCTCTTGGAAGGTATGGAGATAATCTAATGGTTGCCCTGTCCACCGTGACATATTTTGTGACGCCTATCTGCTATTTTAGCGTAAGGGTACGAAGTATCTAGGTTAGGTACGGAACACAGTTTGAGGATTGGATATGCGCCACACTGTGCGCTTTGGCGGAGTTAGGGGGCTTCCGGTATAGAGTTAGCCTTCGTATTCTGAGAACTCAACAAGAGCAGGCCAATCAAAGCTCCGTGCACAGTGTTGATGTAATCTAACTTAGTCTGCCAGTCCGCCTGACTGATACTAAACTACTGCGACTATTGCACTGTTACTGCTATTTGCCCCAGTTCAATATCGCTGTAACCCCTTATCACTACGGCACCAATTTTTTTTTTCTTCCGTTACTTTCGTTACCGGATTCTCCATCGTCCCTCTACCATCCACGCCGCCACGATCCACGCACCCACGCACCCACGCACCCACGCACCCACTGTCTCCTAACCCCAATTAAGGACCCCTCCCTTCCCCTAAGAAAGTAGCTCTAAACAGAATTCAGGTCGACATAGTGATTTTCTATATCTTCTCGAAATTTTACGATACTACCTACTTAATATCATATTGCAATATCTCTTCGATGCTTCTCCTCGCTCTTGAAGCCATCTCATAATCTATTTACCTCTTACCTTGCGTTCTCTCCTATCATACAGCAGCACTCACTTTACGGCCTTCTCCGAGTGCGCCTATTGGGCCTATAAGGGTACATTCTCCTCACTCTCTACGCGGTAGCTGATTGGTTCCCTCACCTTCGCCTTGTATTCCGTTCTGCACCTCTACAGCAGGTTCAGAGCTCAGGACACATTCATTCCATCCAAGTGAAGCTCACAGGCTGTGGACATCCCTATACATTAGGGCTTCTATTCCGCCAGCTGACCACTCCCGCCCGTAGGACAACTGGTCCATACCGGACTTAATAGGAAGCCAATCATCCATCCTTACATCCTTACCTTCCACTCACTTCTGCCGAAGCCTCAAGCTACCTCACTACCTATCCCGCGAGAGGCTCCCCGGTTCGACCCATCATCACCTTACGACCCTTGCCAACTACCCCCCCTTCCCCCCCTACCATAGTACATTCTACCTGAGCAATCGGCTGGCTTATTGGACCCAAACGTTTCGCGCGTCGCGTATGAACACAGCCTCCATTTCTCCCTACCTGTCTACTCACCTAAGCACAACTACCTTAGGTAGGTGAAGGTAGTTTGCTTGACCAACTTTTGAGTTTTTCCCGACAAAAGCTTAGTGGACGCCAAGTATAATCAGACTTTCGGAGGGTTCTGTCACTCGGACCCAGCAATCAGGTAAGCGTTTTCGTTTATCTTTGGGGGATGAAAAAAAACTAAAAATTAAAAAAAATCAAAGTCAAAGAAAAGAAAATCCTAACTTGACCTAGGTTGGGGGGTCCCCTGCGGTCAAGCCCGCAATTCTACGCCGCCTTTTTTTCAAGGCCCTCTTGCTGCAGGCCAATTTTTTCTCCACCGCATTCCTTCTCTGAACAGGCTCTCAAGTTCCCCTTTCCAGAGGTTCAGGACCTATCATATATACCTCGAACCCTTGGAAGTTGACGACCTTTTCCTTGGTTTACTCCCATTCGATTTAGTCTTCCACGGGCGTGCTACCCGACCCTCATCCTCCTCGGCTCCCTGCATCCTTACCATTCTTACTGCGCAGCCAATCCTGCCTGATCTCTCCAGCCAACCAGGCATCGCCATCGCTTTCGCTGTGTCATCGAACCGACTCTGTCTATTTACCTATCCTTACCTATCCACTTACCCCCTTCACGTACGAGCGCTGCTTGCTTCTGTATACTACTCAGGCCTCTCCCGACAACTGCTTTGTCTGCTCAACCTTCCACGCTAAAGCCAGCGAGGTCCTGTGCTCTGACGCAGACGTCGCCCTGACGTTTCCGATCATCTATATAAGCATAGAAAGGGAGCTGCAGTCTGCTGGCTCCCCGCAGCAGCTGTAACATTCCTCAGTACTGCGGCAGTCATGAATCCGCAACACGAGATGTATTATGACTATGCGACGGCAAACCGGTCGCCGGGATCGACGAGACAGGGTTATGCTACGGTCGGCCTCCCATCCGGTCTGGGAAATCGGTCAGGTCAAAGGCCGCTCGAACCCTTGGGTCAACATCTTGGAACCCCCATGTACGGACACGACGACCGACTCGGTGCAGGCTATGATTCAATGTCTAGGTTTGATCGACCGGCACACAACAATATGCAGCAGTCGGGATACATGTTGGACAACAATCAAACATGGGGATATAACGGTGGCGTAGCTACCATGAACGGTCCTATGAATGGAACTGGTAGGGTGGCGGTGAGAGCTGTGAATCGGCGGGCCGCTCTGCCTTCGGTAAGTACTATCAAAATAATATTTGAGCTGTGGAAAGCTGTGGCTGATACTAATGTTCTTGAATCTTAGACATGGACCGATCAATCTGGAATGGGCGTCCACTCCATGAACCAACTCTACGACCCAAATATGTCGATGAACGGCAACGACCATCACGAACTTTCCAGCATGGCCGCAGACGCCCGAGGGATGATGGTGACTCCGGGTGCCGATTCTGAACAGCTTATTCCTACGGCTATTGTCATCAAAAACATCCAGTTTCAGTGTCGAAAAGAGATTCTACAAGGTCTTATGGTTTCGATGCAGCTTCCTCAACCCTATGCTTTCAACTATCATTTCGATAAGGGCGTATTCCGAGGGCTCGCGTTCGCCAACTTCTCGACCGCCGAGGATACAGCTCTTGTGATTCAGAAGATGAATGGTCTGGAAGTAATGGGTCGCAAGCTACGTGTTGAATACAAGAAGATGCTACCGCAAGACGAGCGCGATAGGATCGACCGGGAGAAACGTGAGAAGCGAGGACAGCTTGAAGAGCAACACCGCGCACCGCTCCCTATGCATCAACAGAGTGCGCTGCAGGCCCTCGGTGTTGGCGTCAACAAGCAGCAGCCAGGCAATTCACCTTTGCGTGAGTGGCCGAGTATGTTTCCTAGTCATTGCTCTCCCGATTATATCATTAACCAGTCAACAGGTGACGTTGACCTGAACGACCCGACTACGCTCGAATTTTACACCCAGCTTACCATATTCAAGAACGACCACGCCCGCGAAGTTCATATCTTCTCTCCCGATATCGCTCCCGAACAGCGCAGATTGATCCATATCCTTGCCCATAACATGGGCTTGGAGCATAAATCTGTTGGTGAAGCTGATCGCAGACAGATTCAGATCATGAAACGACCACAGAACTCGCCTCCGATCCACCCACAGAGCCAGCTGCCTAATGTGTCTTGGGAGGATCACAGACGCGGACTTAGTCGTGCTGCAACTTTCGATTTTGCAGAATCTCGGATTGGATCTAGCACGTATCATGCGCTCGGTCGGCAGAACCCTACATTGGAGCTGCCAGGTAGTCCCGACAACGGTATCCCCAACAATCTCAGAGCTGCTAAGAGCTTTGCGGATCTACGTACGCACAGCCCGAGCCCCGCGCCGTCTGTCTCGAGCTACGCTGGTCTTGGAAATGGCCTCGGGGCCCGCTATGGTGATTTTTCCCAGACCTCACTGAATACGCCACCCAATTTAACACCGACCTCAGGTCAAAACGCCACGATGAGCACCGAAGCGCTACTGGCAACCAACATGAGCTCCATGAGCCTAGGTTTCGACCCCAACGCCTCACACATACGCGCCCGAGATACTCCCGGGGCTATAGGAAGCCAGAGACCCGGAGCGAACGGGGCGTCGAATAGAAACGCTCCCGAGAGACAGCCTCGTGGTCCGGAGTGGGGAGAATCTAATCAGGGGTTTAGTGGTCGCAGCCGCGGTCATATGCAAAGAGGAAGCGGTTAGTGTTCAGTGTTAGCTCTTTACGGCGGTGTTCCGGATGCTAATCTTTTCTACCTGTAGACTCGTCGGACGCCGGCCGAAGTTCTGGCGCTACCCGATTTCACTGATCTGTCGACCTGGATGGCTCACGAGTGGTGTCGTATAAAGTGATGACAGTCAGCCACTCACTGGATTTCAGGCGCCCCCTTCCCAGATGATTTTTCGTTCATTAGCCTGAGTCTGTTATACGTCGCCATCTTTACGCTTGAGTCTTTTTAGGGATCGGCAAGAAGACACCCACAGCTGCTTTTTTGCGGCACCTCTCGCTGGATCTATCTCCAAACCGAGCCGTTGATATTTATTATCATAGGCATCCCTCTACGAGAGACGATTTACGACATAGATTTATCACCTTCATTGAACTGACGCCATGGTTCACCCTGTCGCAGCACGATTCTTACACCCGGGTCTATGAATCTATCGATACGCATTATTTCCACGCTTTCCCCGGATTGTCCTAATACTATTTTGTAATACGAGTTTTGATTTCTGGAGTATTGTTTTTATTCAACTTTCGAAGTCACTTATCTGGCCGTCCTGGATAGGGCAAGACTTACACATCATGGAGTTTGTGATGGTGAAAGGGTGCAAGTGTTGCATGGATAAAAATTCAAGGGGAACAATGGTGCTCATCGTTCCAATTTTACAATACCCTCTTCACGATGATCAACAGATGAACCAGCTCTGGATACACCATACATCAATTTTATGGGCGACCATTTACGGCATCACGACTCAAACTCCTATACCCTCTGATGTATCCGAGGTCTTGACGGCTTCCAAACGGAGGCCTGTCAAGCCTGGGAACCTCTTTACGATGGTTACGCTGTTATGACGCACATGCACATCACTAGATGGCAGGGCGATGCTGACTGGCTGGCCGGCCTTGGCGGTTTTCTCCTACTAATTAATGTTCCAAGGAGCATATACCATGGAAATCCCCCAAGCGGTCGGAGTCGGCATGGCTTCGGAGCAATTGGAAACGAAGAACGAAGCGACGAAGACGGCAAAGATAAATTTCATTGCGGAGCGAAGAAATTTTTGTGCTGGAGGACAGAACAGAGGAGGGAAGGACAGACGAATCACAACAAGATCAGATGGAAAAACAACTTGCATTTGTATATGATTTATTTTTAACTGTATCTACCGAGGCCGCGCTGATGTTTTTTTTCCCCTCCTAACTTGATCACTCTACATGAGCGATCGTCGCGTCGCCTATTCTTGCTTTAGGTATTTCCCGTTATTTTATTTTTTTTCCGGTTAGAAGCATCAATAGCAAAGAGTTCAAGCATCAGCGTCTGGGAGGTGGTCCGGAGGTAGCCCGAGACTCTATCTACCTAGGTAGGGTCTCGGTGAGAAGCGGCGGATAAAACCACCAGAGCGAATGGAGAGGAACACTCGCTATAGGCGCCATGCTACAATACAAAAAGTGTTTGATCGTTTTCAAGCTAGGACCTGATCTCTAGGTGAATGGTTCTACGCCGGCTGAATTATATTGGTCTTCACCCATATTTAGTGCGATGAATTCCTGGTAATCAAGACGGGCATCATATTTATAAGTGCTTCTTGCTTCTTTGGAGTATCTCGTAACGCTTTGAGCTTGGCAGCTTGGTTCTCTATTTCTTTCTTCACTACCTCATACGGCCACCATCCGCCACTGCACAAGACCCGGCGAGCACGTCATCGAGCCCTCGATCCCAGCCCCGCCCGCCTGCCGGCTCTGATCGATGGCCGACGCCAGGATATCCGCCACGTCCGTGCCGCCGACGTAGACCTGGTCGCTGGACGGCGGCGTCGCCGGCTGCAGCTCCAGCGCGCAATTCCCGGACGTCAGCAGCGTGTTGTACTCGACGGTGGAGTAGTCGGCCAGGAAGAAGTCGCGCTGCGACGCGAGCTGCGTGTTCAGGAGGGTGGTGCATGAGTCGAGCCATGCTGCGGAAGAAGAAGAAGAAGAAGAAGAGGTGGAGATGGAGGTGAAGGTGCTGTCGCCGCAGTAGTCGGCCGGCGTGGTGGTTGCTGCGTACCAGGCCCAGCATGCCGGGGGGTTGATGGGGGTGTCGGCGTATTTGTATAGGCCGCAGGTCTGGGATGCGGTGGTGGTGTCCCGGGGTGTTTGTGATGATGACGATGGACTCGACAGACTGGAGAGGGAGGTTGGGAGGCTGAGTGCTGTGGTGGGCACGATGAGGGATGTGAGGATCTGGCGGGGACGCATTTTGAGAGTATGTAAGTAGGTAACTAGTCTGAAGCTTGACTTTGTCGGTTATGTAGTATACGCGGTGAGCTGCTTGAGTGTAGTGGAAACCGGATATACGATGAGATGAGGAGAGGTCGTTCGAAGGTATTTATGCAAATATAAACCGGTGATTTTCGCCAACACCTCACCCTATAATCCTCTCGTCTTATACGGCAAGGCCATGCAACTCGCCAAAGCGAATCACCGCCTAAATACCAACATCAGTTTTCGGCCACGGGTTCAACGTGGTCACATTCACATTTTGCTAATAGGACAAGGACCCTTTTCGGGCTTCACCTCCTCAACTCTTTCTCACAAAAATCCTTGCACCCTCCCCATCCCCATCGAGCCCCTCGTTCGCATTCATGCACGACCTCGTCACACAAACCACCGAATCTTTACCTAGGAAGGGAAAACAAAGTAGACAGTAGACGAATTGGCATATGGCACACCGCAAACCTGGAAGCCGGATTACCCTAGAGGGCCGGCCAATTGCGACGCATATGTGCCTGTCGAGCTCCGAACGAGAGCGTTGGCCCCGCGGATTGCCCAATCAGAAGCTCCGGCCCCAAGGATCGTCACTCGCTTCGGCGGCTAACGAGCTTCCCCCGTTTCGGACCAATGTCGTTGGTCGAAAATCGGGGGCTTCGATAGCAGTGGTTAGTTTAAGGGACGTGACGTCCGGTCATGGGTTAGGTTTGGGGGAGTTATTTTTCTGTGCCTGGCCAATATGCTTGCGAAGAGGAGGGAAGACTGCAGCACATTTTGGGCTGCGGTAACACATGTGGTAGCAGTGCCGACTTCTACGGGGTTTTTTTTAGGCTTCCTATTTGGGGATAAGGAGTGTGACTTGCATAGAGATGCTGCATGACCTCACACCGATTTGACGTCTATCACTGCCGTCTATCCTGGAGTCTCTGCCCTCTCTGAGGTTGAGCAGTTGAACGCCGTGAGCTCTTCTCGTTTGGGCACAATTCAGTATGCTCCAATGGTAGGCGGAACGATTAATATTATGTGAGGCGGGCTGTGTTGGGTACTATTTCAATATTGGCGTAATTTTGTAACGATGATATTTCCTGATAGGTACAGAGGCAGTAAGCCACATTGGTTTACTATTTGAGACATCCAGACATTACATAGGTTAGGTAGTTTAAACATCAAGTATATATTGCATTCGTACAATCCACTCACAGCGCCCAATCCCCACTCCCCGAGGACGGCGAAACATCGACGCCCACCCGCACGATCCCCGAGGCGCCCCTGATCTCGCCGAACTCGTACCTCAGCCCCAGCTCGTCGACGCGCCCGTCTCTGCTCTTGCGGCCCATCGCGCCCAGCCCGCCCTCGAGGCACCCCAGCATCCACGAGTCGCACACGTAGTACACGGCGCCGGCGACGGTGCTGGGGTCGACGGGCATGTGCGGCCACGCGACGAAAAACGAGGCCGCGACGACGAGGACCATGACGCACAGGATGCCGACGGCGGCCCACATGCAGACGCTGTGCACGAGGAGGGTCTGCGTGACGCGGAACGGGACGTTGCCCAGGAAGACGGCCAGGAACTCGGAGAGGATCGAGGTAAGGGCGACGGCGGCGAGGAAGCCGTGGCGTCGGCGTACCGCGGACGAAAGGCCCGAGAAGGCGTTGGTGGGGGGCGCGAGGAGGATCGAGCGGCGCGCGTGCTGCGGTGATTTGGCGAGGAGTTGGTACGGGCCTAGGATTGCGATGCCTTTGCAGGTTATTAGGGAAGCCACTTGATAAGGTAATTGGGTGATAAGAGGTACTTACTACGGAAGAGTGATGCCCAGAAGAAACTGATGATGACACCGACACCGGTGAATAGAAACCGCACGCCAAATGACTCGCTGTCCATGAAGCGCTCAAACGGAGTGTCGCCGCTAGTATTGTGGTAATACAATATTAAAGCCAAGAGCCCACACAAGACAAATTGGAAGATACATCTCCCTGCGTATCCCAGCATCAAGAAGGGGAGATGATGGTTCGACTTGGTGGCCGCGACGTGATGGTCCTGGAGCTCCTTTACCTCGCCAAAAATGTGATCACGCGCGTAGCGGTCTCCGTGCTCGTCGTGGAGCATGATTCCATACTCGACCGTTCCGTCCGGGCCGTAGAAATACCCTAGCTTAAACCGTCGATCCTGCAGAATGGACCGCAGCAAGCCCTTGGGCATCTTGGCCATGTCGACACCAGCCGGCACGCTCGTGAACAAGCGTCGGACGTCCGAGTTCATGGAAAGGGAGGCAATACCGCACATACTCCATGGATTAGTACTTACGCCGGACCGCCAGCGCACGAGAATCACGAGGATCAAGAACACGGCCACGCCCATAACAGCAAGCACGGCGAGCGTAGCGTCAGCTGCCTGCCGAAACACACTCAGCACGTAGGCGCAGTTGTGCGCGCTCATGGATCCATGGGCGCACCCGATGCCGCGCAGGTCGAACGAGATGGCCTCAGCCGACAGCGGGATCAGCAGCGCGGACGCCAGGACCAGGACCGAAGTCAGAAATACTAGAGCTTCGCCACCGGCTAGAGACCGAAAACTCGCGATGACTGACTGCCATCCGGAAGTGTCGAGGCATAGCGACTCGCGCCCCGAGGCGCCGCGGTCGCGTGTCAGCCCGTGCCATGGCTGCAGGATCTTGGCGTTGAGGTCGAGGATCCGGATGGGGATGGCGAGGATGATGGCGAGCAGGGTTGGCAAGAACATACCAACAACGTAGTCGCCGAGGCTTATGAAGTACGTTTTAGTGACAACGTTGCTGCTGCTTTCATTGCTGTCGCTTCCTACTTTACTTGGTGGAACCACGGAGTGAAGTGTCGCTGTCGCGGTCGGAATGCCACTTGAATTTGTTTGATTCGTAACGGACGGCATCACAGGAACGGTTTTCTCGCGCGTAGTAGCCACTCGTCCCGGGGAATCCGTTGGCGTAGTCGTCTTGGGCGTTGGGATCGGGGCCGGAGTGCTAGTCGGCGTTACAGCCAAGGTAGACGTGATAATGAAGTCGGACCCCGCGGAAGTCGGTGTCTGGGGTTCGGTCTCGGAGACCGTCACGCGACCTATGTTCCCATAGTCCGAGGTTTCAAAATATGACGATGCCTCTGACACCTCTTCCGTCCCAGCATTGCCGTAGTCACTCAAAGGCCTGTCGCTGGCGGTCTGTCCCGAAGTGATTGTATCCTCACCAGCACTGCCGTAGTTGCTCTGTGGCCTAGTCCACGCCGGCTGGGACTTCGAGTCAACTGCTATCGTTCCTATAATAGATGTAGTTACCCAATGTGGCGCTGTCGTTGTTGACGAGCCCGGAGTCTCGCTGACCGTCTGACCACCAACGTGCGCAAAATCGCCCCCACCGGGCGTCATAGGCATTGTCGGCTCCGTATCAGGGTCGGATGAGGTATTAGCACGGGCTGTAAGGGAGGCAGGGGTGAACATGAGATTTCTATCTGCGTCGGAATTAGGGCCTCTATCAGCTACCACTTCCCTTGTGAGAAGGCCCTTGGTCAATGTATCCATGTTGTTGTCGAGGACAGGCAGCGCATGTCGAGCCCAGGTCATCAAGCCCACGAGTGCCAATATAATAACTAGTATGAAGATAAGGAAAGGCCATCTTAGTGCCGATGGTTTATAATTGGGACGTTTTCGATCCATTACGGGCGCAGTGCTCATTATGGCTTCATTGTCGGTAATCATATCGGGTTTATAACCGGTGGAAACTCGACCGGATTCTGACGTCGCCGTGGACCAGTGCCGGTCATTCTCGTGCTCAAGTAGAGTTTCGTCTTCACGACTCGCTTGGACTTGGCTATTATATCGTCTCCTGTGGTAGCCTTGTTCATGTTCCCGAGACGCGTTATCACTACAGTCATACCGATTTTCGCAATCCCCCAAATCTCCATTCGGGGCAGTTGACTGAAGAGCATCAAAGCCCATTCCCCTGGCGTGTAGCGTCGTTGTGATATGTGACATGATGCTGTTGTTGATGAAGCTCTCGGACCACTCTTAGATCCACTTCCAGGAAAACCAACAATACTGATTATTGCAAGATTGCATGTTATCAAGGCTTCAAGGAGTCAGAACTAAGGCAGAAGAATAGAGCCGAAGCTCTGTCGCACGTGGAGAACATGAAATCCTCAAACTTGATTCGAGCTGCGGGATGAGCAAGTTTGCATTATTTGGAAGGACAGGTGCTACAGTAGAGGGAACCTGGACAGTGGTAACACCGGGTAGGAGGTAGGTAGATAGGCTATCTACCATTCCGTTTTAACTAAATCGATGGCTCGGCGTCCATGGCATATTTCAGCTCTTCATGCTGAAGCCTAGACATGGCCTCAGCCCTATATCGCGATATTTGGCAACGAACCTGGTAGAAAAGCCCTGAAGTACCGCAAGCGTGCCGATCGGTGTAACTCATGCTGGCAGCCTGCATGGTTCTGCAGCGATACCCCGGATGTTACCTGATATACCTGCGGCCTGGGTGTATATATCGTAGTTGCTCAAGGCTTGATTCGTTCGTTAATTATCAGGCGGTATAATTTACGATAATTCAGATATGAATCTATCATGGAGTAGGCCATGTCTAGTGATCTTCTGATTGAAGATATCGTGACAGTTAAATCAGTGTCGACCCAGCGCTACGGAATGCGGCTAAACCCCTAATAATATCAGGCAAATGTGAGTCATCTGCTGAACTTCATCGTTGGAATTGGGAGGCTGGTTCGCCCCACAACCTGTGGCCTACCTCGGGGCTATCACCCTTGTAGATACTCTCGATAACTGCTCATAACCTGCGTTCTGTTTCAAGAATCCTTGTTTGTTGCAAGCTTACACACTACATAGTACACAATGTCTTCCCGTCCCGCATCCCCGCTAAGATCGTCGTTCGTGACTGAAGGCGTCATGAAGCTCGCCATGGGGCTGGTGTTTGTCATCTCGCCTCAAACCCCTCTATCCGGCGCAGTGGCGCCCCCGATACCGCCCGCAGCCCTGCTGCTAACCAGGCTTTTGGGCACACAGACGTTCACGCTGGGGGTATCGATGCTACTCGCGTCTGCAAACACGCCTACGGCTGTTGCGAGCAGGCGAGTCGTGTACTGGACTGTGTTTGCCAGAGATGTTACACTGGTTGCGGTCCTTGCGTCTCAGTACTGGTTCGGCGATAATACGAGTGTTTTGGGGTTCTCGCCGAAGGGGCTGCGCTCTTGGCTCGCGGAATTGATGCCTTTCTGCATCGGTCACCTGTGGATTCTTACGGCGAAGCCACATTGGTTTTGATGGTAGCAGTTATGAAATTTAGTTAGTATGATGAGGAAATAGCCTCGAAACGGGCACGCAGTAAAAGATTTCCCACTCAACCCAATCATGTATTTGACGCGTCTAGCAACAATATACCTTGGATTTACATTCGCCGTGTTCCAAGTCCTCGCCCGAGAAATATCGTCTGAAAATTGCCTACATGAGTTCATTTAAGGAGCAATTCAATTCACGGGATACCGGCGCCAATAGCTAACAAAGCGGGCCCCCGATAAGTAGATAGGTACATACTCTGATTGGGCAACATTATGGAGGTTATAGGTTCGTTACTTGGCGTTCACTCTAAATCGCCTCTATCCTCTATAAATACCAACAGCCACATAACATAACATATAAACTCGAGAGAAACACATTCCCGAAAACTTACATGAGATGCGACCCCGCCAAGTTGAGATCTGGATAGAGACAGGCCAGAACGTTTTCACCACTGATACCCCTGCTAAGGCTCACGCCAGTGACAACTTACCATCCGAAGACTACGACGAAACACAATCGTCCATCACCACCTCCGACGGCAGTTCCTCTCATCTTTTGATTGAGGGTGCTGAGGGTGACCCTCTCATTCCGAAACCGAAACAGATTAAACAAGTCTACCACAATGGCGAAGAGACGTGGCGACAGCTCCTTGAGCTGGCTCGCAAGCTTCCCGAAGGCCGCTATCCACCTATTATAGGTGATATCTCCATCGTGATGAAGGACGTTCCTGCATTGCCCGAGCCGCTCCCAAAGACTAAAGGGTTATGGGGCTGGGCTGTCTGGCAATTATCGAGTCCTTCCTTTTTCGTTGGTAACGATGACTGGAGCACCAAGTCTAGTTCTGCCCAGCAATGCTTCCCTCTCGGCTTTGATAGCCCGTTGAGGTGCCTATTGATGGAACCGCAATCAGTATTCCCCCAAGCTGCGGGCATTTCTTTACTAGTTCTTTGCTGGTCTTATATCTTCTCGGCCAGGCTGCTCGAATTGCAAAACCGAAAAATTAGATACACACAGTCTTTTCGAACGACAGTCTCTACCACGACAGCTACAGGTTCTGTCATTGACCTGAGGAACGCATCACCGAGGCTTGTCCGATGGCTTTCAGCCGTACTTGCTCCTTCTATGGGATGGACCGTGAAAGGCCCTCTCCCAGCATGGGCAATTTATCTAGACGCTGACGTCGTCCTTCTCTCCGACCATCGGATATCCTATAATCCGAGGGAGACACCCCCTTTAGCGTTCGAGGCCAAAGAGCTTTTGATTGAACTTTGTAGCTTATTCGGGCTTGCTTCAGTGACTTGCGATGGAAAAGGGCTTATAGCACCTTCCACAGGGGCATTTCTAGCCACCCTAACTATTCCCTTCTACAGATCGTCCAATTTTAGTCCCCGGCTATCTCTCCTCCGCCTCGGCAGCCTAGGATCAACTGCGGCTGAGGTGGACAAGGATTCTATCCAGCAATGTTTCGCCGACCTTCGGTATTACATGACACTCAGTCTTTCCAATTATCTAGGCTCCGTTATATGGAGTATTTTCTGGCAGCCGGATATCAGTTGCAACCTCGTCAGCCCCTGGTACGCGTCAATACTGCAAGTCCTGGGGCCGCTCTTGAAGACTTGCAATATTGAGATCATCGCAAAGGTCTTTTTGCTCCGTAGGCCACGCGTCGGCTTATGGTGGCTCGGCATATTTCTTCTCGGTGATTCAACCATACTGAGCTGGGTTGAGCGGTTTCTAGAGACGCTCGAGGAGCGCTACGGCTACGGTTCGACATCGAAGCCCGATCTTGTCATGGCTGCTTGGTCCGGGGCGTCGCAGTCGTTCCTTGACAGGTCCGAAGCGGGAGCCTACCCGGAAACGAAAGATGTCCCTCGACATGAGATTCTATGGCATCGGCATAATTTGCAGCTGGGTCGATCGACCACGGCCTGGCCGCCATCTGGGACCACCAAGATCACAGATGTCGAGCCAGAACTCTGGCCTTTCTTGGAAGGAGGGAGCTCTCGAGAATACCTCCACTGGGTGTGGCTCACCAACGGCAGCCGGGATATCCAGCACGGGTTTCGTCGAGATACTGGGAGGTTTACTCCAGATATTACGGACCGACTAGGCTTGATTGACTCAAAGCGGGAACAGCACGGCGAACCCCCTGAGATGAAGGTCGCTCCTTCGAAAGAAGCCACGTTACGCATGTTGGCGCTTGCCGTCGAAGATGCAACAGGAGATGTCCACCCTAGCAAGGCGTGCTTGGGTGGAATTGAGGGTCACAGATGGTTAAGGCATTGGAGGGGATTAGAGTCGCAGCCGGCTTTCAGGATCTATGAAGCCTTGAATTCATACGTCGAAGCTCAATATGTTAGGTTTGCTATTAAAAACGGTGGGGAAGTGAGGCTAAGAGTGTCAGAGTGGAAAGAGGGTTATAATAACGGCAGGCCATGCTGGTGGTGTATGAGTGAGGACAAAGCCCGATATTATTGGTGTAATGAGATTCGAGGGAAAGGTCACCAGGCCAGAGAAAGTGATAACCAAATAGCTTTATAAAACTTGCGATAAACGTTCTATAGGATGATGAATTAACATCCTGGCTATTCACCGAGGTAAATAGAAAATACCTAGTGTAAAGTACCGGCGGAGAGTCATGTGCTTCCACAAGTAATAATGTTACGATCCCACCTATTATTTGTGCCAGTCGGGGTTTTGATTTGAAAATGATTATTTCATCAAGAATCAACTGCTAATTCAAGCGATTTTAACTACTCTGGAACTCCAAGAAGTCATTGAAAACTTAGGCGCGACATAATACCATTCATAAAACTCACGCCAAGCAAGCTCTTTAGATAGGTGGAAATATCATTAGCATAAATTGCGAATAACCTCTATTCAATGCAACTGCTTTCAATCATCCAGTGATCCTTGAATTTGACACATGGAGTATTGTGAGGCGCTGAAATCTCAACTTCGGATGGGAGGACCGAAGCAGTTATCTTGGGTCCCTGTGAGGTAAGCAGCCACAGTATGCAGGTAGGTATAGGTATCCCCGCCCGCCGGTCAGCCCATCCAGCGCGGTTGGGCAGGCATGCTATCGACCTGCATAGCCACAGCCTGGTAAAGTCATTCCTGATTTCTAGAAACAATGTCGGCATTCGCTTGAGAATCGTTGGCTTTCATCAGCAACGTGAAGCCTGTATGTACCATGGGGTTTTCAAAAATTGTCAAGTGGTGGAAGCGCCTACGCCATGGGAGCAGCAACACATCCAAGTCTCACACCGATAACGCCCAATCCTTACAGACAACCGTGCCACTCGACAATGGCAGCTCCTCTCTGTCTAGCGGCATACCAAACTCTCCCTCATCCGCCGATCAGCAAACGTCGCAGCCTAACTCATGCGCGCATGAAGGTACAGAACCACCCTCTTCAAAAGCCACGTCGTTGCTATGGACTCGTGCCTACGAAGCTCTCCGCGATAAGGAGATGCAACTGGTGGTCCAATACGAGAAACTTCTTTCTAGGGAGCTGGACGAGCATGGTAAGCCTTCATCGTAACCATGCGTCGTTCCTACTAGCTAACACTAGTCCTAGCCACCGGTAACGTCGGGCTGCAGGACACACCTCCCCAGGAGGACCTAGACCATCTTGAGAATCGAATCGATACCAATCATGACAGGCGCCAGGCCCAACTCAAGGCCATTACCGACCAGGGCCTGCGCCGAGCGGACGAAAAGCATGCCAACTACACTATATTCGGTCACAATTTTGCTGTGAAAGACCAGGTTGCAAAAACAGCTCAGTTCATTCAAGCTATCAAAGGTCTCATTGACGAGGCTGTCAAGGTATCGCCTGAGGCATCCCTCGCTTGGGCTGGTGTCTGTGTCCTCCTCCCGGTCTTGACCAACCCGAGTGCGGCAGAGGAAGCCAACAGTTGTGGCTTGTCATATGTTACCTCTCGTATCCGGTATTATGTTGAGCTCGAACGTCTCCTGTGGCCAGAAGCGCTCTGCAACCTAGATTTGAAAACCGAATTTGACGACCATATCGTCGATCTCTACCAGCACATCCTCGAGTTCCAAATAAAGTCTGTTCTGCGATTCTACCGCAAGTGGCTTGCGAATTTGGGCCGGGATGTGATCCGCCATGATGATTGGGAGGGAATGGTCTCTAAGATCAAAGAACTGGAACAGATCGTGAGGGAAGAATCAAGTACTGCAAACACCATTGCTGCACGGAGGGCTCTGGAAGCCATCGGCGAGGTGGCAGAACAACAGTATGGCAGCATGAAATCCATGATATCAGTTGCGGAGCAGCAGCTCGCGGAGCAAAGACGCACAAAGTATGTCGTCACGTTGATTTATGAGACTGAGCTAACGATCAAATAGCCGAATACTAGAGGACCGCCCGATAGACCTTCCAGTTGTCAACGAAGCGCGCTACGATAGCGTCGATGTTCAAGATAGCCCAAGATGTGAGAACGACACTCGAGTTCGAATCCTGGAAACAATTACTCAGTGGGCAGACGAAGGTTCTGGTGAACCTTTATTCTGGCTCGTTGGCCCTGCAGGGACCGGAAAATCTACTATTGCGCGCACTGTTGCTGACTATTTCGCGAAGAAGAAGCGACTGGTCGGTGGATACTTCTTCAAGAGAGGAGAGCAGGGCCGCAATGACACCTCCCGACTGTTTCCCACTCTTGCCATGCAGTTAGCTGAGGAGAGCCCCCCCTTCAGAGGCTGTCTTCAGAAGTCTTTATACGGTCTTGATGGAGACGCAGTGGAAAAGAAGAGTCTCAAATTCCAATTCGACAAGGTTCTATGGCAACCCTTGGCGGATCTGCCCCCTGCTGACACGAGTGGACTACCAAGGCTATTCATCATCGATGCGTTAGACGAGTGTGAACGTCTCGAGCACCTTTCGCAGATACTGGCCTTACTGTCCAAGCTACGTGATCTTCCTTCAATACAACTGCGCGTGCTTTTTACAAGTAGGTCTGCTCCCAAGATTATTGACGCCTTTGAGTCTCTCCTGAGGGACAAAACTGCTCGAAGCTTTGAGCTCCACCTGGAATTCCCCGAAGATGCCAAGGCCGATATCCGAAATTTCCTGAGCACGAGATTTGCAGATATAAGAAGGAAGCGCAGTGTCCAACAAAACCCCTGGCCTACTGCCGAGGACCTCGATTGCCTGGTTCGGCTAGCTACAAGCCCCGAACCTCTCTTCATCTATGCCGCGACTCTTTGCCGATTCGTCTATGATGAGCGGCGCCCGAGCAACCCAAAGAAGCAATTGAAGCTATGGCTCGAACAGTGCGAAGACAACAAATCTCAACTTCATCAAATATACGCCCCTATTTTGAGCCAGATACTCCAAGATAACGATGAAGCGGAGTTTTATCGGCAATTGAAGTTCTTAGGCGCTCTTATTCTTCTCGCTACTCCACTTCCGGCTGTATCACTTGCTGCCCTTCTTGGTATTGACCTGGACGATGTCAACTGGTGGCTTCAAGAGTTACATGCAGTATTAAACATCCCTTCCGAGCCTCATAGCCCCATACGGCTGCTGCACAAGTCATTCAGCGACTTTCTCCTCTCTCCTGGCGACTCTAACGCCAACATATATCGCGTGGATGCTGCAGAGACACACACTCTGCTAGCGGCGAAATGCATCCAGCGTATGACATCAGGGTTGAAACAAGACATCTGCGGCATTCGAAAATTAGACGCGACTCGAGACGATATTGACAAGAACGACATAAGTCGCTGCATTTCCGTTGATCTTGAGTACGCATGCCTTCACTGGGTTTATCACCTACAAGGTAGTGAACGATCTTTCGAGAATGACACTTATACCTTCTTCTATGAGCACTTCCTCCACTGGCTAGAAGTTTTATCACTTCTTCAACGGCTTCCAGATGGCGTGACTGCCGTTAGGGGGTTTCTAGAAATGATCAAGGTTCGTGGGTGGTCCTCTAAGATGCTATTTTCGGGCTAACCATCGTAGCGCTTCCCTAGCACGCCCTTGGAATTCGTTGATTTGGTGGAAGATGCTAGTAGGGTCATTTCAAGTTTTGGGTCCGTCATAGATCGTACACCTCTTCAAACCTATGGGACCTTGCTCTTTTTCTCTCCAATTACTAGCAAAGTGCGCCAGAAGTTTTGGAGTCAACGTATGCCGAGGCCAGGCCGTATTCAAGGCATAAAACCCGGCTGGGATGCGCACCTGCAAACGCTCCGTGGCCATAGCGGTTGCGTCTTCGCGGTTGCTTTTTCTCCGGACAGCCAGCTTCTCGCATCAGCATCACGGGGTCAGACGATTATACTGTGGAATGCGACCACTGGCACCCACCTGCAGACGCTTGAGGGCCACGGCAATATTGTCGATGTAGTAACTTTCTCACCCAACAGTCAGTTTTTGGCATCAGGATCACGTGACAAGACAGTCCGGATCTGGGGTGTGGATGGTGCACACCAACAAACACTCGTGGGACATGACAGTTCCATCGCAGCAGTTTCTTTTTCGCCGGATGGTCAATTTCTAACATCTGCATCGCACGACCGTATGGTCCTCCTCTGGAATGCGAAGACCGGTGTGCTTGTCAAGAAGATAATCAACAGCTGTGAAAGCTGGGTTCGGAGAGTTGCCCTCTCAGCCGACAGCCAGCTCATAGCATTAGCTGTTTCTGATAATACGATTCAAATATGGAACTTGGCCACTAGCTCATACAAAATCATGCTGAAGAGTCATGATAAGTCAATCGGTGCAATTACCTTCTCACCAGACAACCGGTTTGTGGCGTTAGGATTATCCGACCATACAGTCCGGCTTTGGAGCGTAGCGAATGGTGAGCAGAAGTACTTACTCAAGGGACACAACTCCTGGGTCAAAGCGGTTGCCTTTTCGCCAGATAGCCAGCTTCTAGCCTCAGCATCAATCGACCGGACAGTTCGACTCTGGAACGTAACAACCGGTGCGCACCATAACATACTCAAGAACCACCACGATTCTCTAGTGAATGCGGTCGCTTTCTCAGGGACAGCCAGCTTCTAGCAGCGGGGTCAATGGATCATGCGGTCCAACTCTGGGATACAAGATTAGATACACACCAACAGTCTTTCAATGAACATAGCGATCGCATCACCGAAATCGCCTTCTCGCCTGACGGCCAGCTTGTCGCGTCGGCGTCATGGGACGACACAGTCCAAGTCTGGGACGCATTAACAGGATCACACCGGAGCACATTAAGAGGCCACACCCAATCGACTTCTGATGTAATTTTCTCACCTGACAGCAAACTTTTGGCGTCCGCCTCTGACGATATGGTCAGGGTTTGGAACGTAGAAAACGGCACAGTCCAGCAAACGTTCGACGATGGAAGTGGTTTGGTTCGGGCGGTCGATTATTCGACGGACGGTCAACTAGTAGCAGTAGGATCATTCAACACTATCAAGCTTCATAATGCAATGACTGGCGCCTGTCTCTATACACTGGAGGACCATAGCAGCCCTGTCGACGAGGTTACTTTCTCACCTGATGGTCAGATCTTAGCGTCATGGTCACGGTCACGGTCACGGTCACGGTCACGGCCACTTGATGAGACGATCCGGCTGTGGAACATAAAGACAGGCACGTTCAGGCGCATGTTGAGATGTGAAGATCGTTATATTTATCGGCCTACCTTCTCGCCTGACAGCCAGGTCATAGCGGCTATTAGTAATGCAGGCATAGAGTGGTGGAATGTGGCGACAGGTTCGCACCTGAAGACATTCGGAAGTATTGAGGATATTTCGATTGTCGCCTTCTCGCCCAATACTCAACTTCTAGCGGCAGCAATACAAGAGCCGGGTGGGTTAGGAAGAATTAAACTCTTCGACGCGACGACAGCCAAGCATCTAGCTCTACTTCAAGGCCATAAGGGCTATGTTGTAGACATCATCTTCTCACCTGATAGCCAGTTGATAGCTATAGCATCAAAGGACAGGACTATCCGGATCTGGAACGGGATAACGTATACATGCCTACACATACTTGAGAGCCCAGAAGATCTTATCACAAAAATTAAATTCTCACCTGATGGGCGGATAATAGCGTCAGTATCACAAGACAAAACAATCCGGCTCTGGAACGTAACGACGGGCATACAACTACAGATGATGCAGTACGACAAAGGTTTCGTTAGGGAGATTACCTTTTTACCTGACGAGCTTGTAGTTTCAGTATCAGATGACGAGTTAAACTCGTTCTGGAACCTCTGGAACCCAATGACGCTCAAGTCCTACAGCTACCCTATCACAGATGCTCATCAGGACACCCCGTCAAATCTAGTCTCCTTTGGGGTTAATCTTGACGCTGATAAGACGTGGATAACGAAAGGCTCTGAAAAGCTTGTGCGGATTCCTCCACAATACCGACCTACAGCTTGGGCTAGGAGGGAGTCTACGATTTTCTTTAGTTACGGATCAAGTCAGATTGTCAGATTTCAAGTTAGTTGATACTGTATTGTGTTTTTCTAATAATCATAGGTGCTCAAAACTTGATTGCATCTATTCATGTCGACCTAGGTTCCTGGTTATTTTATATATAACCCTAAGCGTTCGCATTATTCGGTTTTGATATTAGATTCCTCTTCATTGATAGCAGGATATTCATGCCTAACTAGAGCCAGCGTTTTTCAGGGGTTTCGTTCAGGTAGAAAGAAACAATTAGCCGAATATAACAAAGGATGCAAATATCAGATATTTGTTCCGCTGCAATATGTGACGTCTCATTTGTATCATGCCTTTCGCGGTAGTTATTTCAATCTCGTTTTTTGGCTTGGCTTTACGGCTACATTTAACACATGTGATTAAGATAACCTTGCATAAGTTGAAGTCAATGTTTCTCTTGAGTGATCTCTTATACGCACCAGCTCAGGCGATATACAGCTGTCTATATGTCTACTCTCTTAGGTTATTCTCTAGGTAGTTGAGTCAAGTATCCAGAAGCTCCCAAACGGCATGTGTCCCAAAGACCATCCAAGCGAGAGGAAAACGACAACACTTTACCTGATAATTCAATCATTTCGATGGATTTTTCAAGAACCAATTACAATCGCACTTAATTAAACTTAGTTGGTATTGCTAGAATCATTGAATTTCTTGGGGAGTTAAAGCTCGAGGGGAGGCTTGGGTGTACTAGTTACCATGTTTATTACAGATACACATCATTCGTAATTGCCGAAGGGTCTCATGGCATCAGTTTCTTCAAGTATGTGTCGAATCGTCGTAACAACCTGGGAGTGAATTAGTTTTCTCACATCAACTCCCTGATGGTTTCATAGAGGGTTCAGGTTTCATGTCTTTGAAAGCTGTGAACTCACCATTCGTTATTCGATAGCACACCTGACCCATCTCCAATCCCTCAGTCAGCTCCGCCATAGTCTTCTCGAGTACGTCGACAACGAACGCTTTACTATAATAGCTATCGTCCCAGGCTGCTGAAAGAGTGAATACTCCGCTCCAGCTATAGGGATTGAAGGTTATCATCGGCCTCGCGCAGTCGCAGCTCACCCAGAAATCAGTAACGTGCAACTTAGATAAGCCGGTCGTACCGTCGCCACTTCCGCCATATTCTCTCCGAATCATTCCGTCCATCCTTCCAAAACTGCTGATCACCGGCGTCGTTGGAAATGGGCACCCAGGGGACGGAAATCTGGAAAAGATATTCCCCATGCTCTCGATGTATGGTTGGGTCAGCTGTAAAAGATTCACTGCTCTTGCACCCGTCTTACCAGGCCTTCTGTAACGCGTGATGTCTTGGGAGTATAAGGCGCCTAGCTCTTGTGCTAAGTCGCCGAAGCTCTTGCTTGGTACACTGCTACCATCCTCTAGGTGCGTTACCACTCCGTCGACGCGTAAAGGAAGCCCGGAGACGTAGTTTCCGGTTGGTTGCGAGCACTCTTGGGCTCCAGCCGTGATCAGTGGCCCCCGAAGATTAACTGGCGCGAAAAAGACATACGAGTCTGCTCCTGGATCCTGGGGGAAACGCGCTGTGGCGCGAATCAGGGCCGCGTTTATAGCGCTGGTGACAGAGACTCCTCGAGAACGGCAAGCATTAACCAACCTCGCCGAGTCCTCTGTATTCATTCGAATGGCCGCGCGTTCACAGACAGTTGGCGTTGCTGCGCTGGCGCCTGGCCGGGTAGGGATGCCAACACTTCGTCCGCCGTCCACGAAGATCTTTACTAGATCATCAGCATCGGCTGCCGCGTCAGGCGTAACCTGTGCATACTTATGAACTAGGTCCTCCAGGCTTGGGGGTAGGGACAGGGGGTGTTCGATGCAGTCATCGTCCAGAGAAGCATCAAGCCCAGTTTGCAGCGAATCTGCCAGAGTGGATAAGAAGGTCTCGGCCAATAAGATCAGCCCAAAACCGTCAGTACGCCAGTGAGCGGTCCAAATCACTATTTGCCCTGGGTCGGGGAGCCAGTAGCATGTGGCCGTGGTCCTTCGTGGCGAAGCAGTGGAGAACAGTACGTCGACGTTCGGGCAGTTTCGGTGCACTGAGAACGAGGCGCGAAAGTCAGATCTATTCCAAGGCTGCACGGTAATCATCGACTCCTTGTAACGGCCGAGCTCGTTAGGGGAAGAAATCTCAGCGCGTAGAGCTGGAAACCGTCGCCCAACTTCTTCCCAAGCTCTCATTATGTAGCCATCCACGTTCGTCAACGTTGGCGGGAAACGGACTTGAAGGGCGGTGAAGAATGAGGTGTGCTCGCGGTTACTTCGATCTTCGATTTGGCCGATATGGCTGAAAAAGTTCTCCAGGGTGCCTAAAGGGCGGGAGAAGGTGCCAGATTGTACTGGCGGGATTTTTGCGGATGCCATTGGGGGCAAATGTATGGAATCTAAGTTGTCGGGGGTGAAGTTTTGATGTGTATTAGAGAATGTGATATCGAGAATTCTAGGCTCTATGCCGTAAATATGATTTGCAACGAAGTTTTATACTATTCATGGTGCATTGCAGGAGACAATATAATTATATATATCTATAAAAGACTCGAAACCCATGATACCTACCTCCTAGGTAGAGGTAGCAACAGCCTCCCAAGCCATAAAGCCCCCAGTAAGTCCGTTGTGTAGTATTAAAAATATCTTCGGCCCCCGTTCAAGATGCACAAGTTGAGATTAGTTCTACAAGTGCCGCAACATGATCCTCGAGCCTTATATCCCAATATTGTATTGATAGCGTGGAATACCAGCTGGTAGAGGGATCTGGATCCTTCGTCAGTACCTACCTAGGTACCTAGGTTTCCATAGCCTTCCTAGTACGAGTAGTCAAAGCTGTGGTTTTGCGAGGTCTGGCAAGTTGGTTGGTTGGTATTTCGAGAGGGCTCGCATCCTCCGTCAGCATCTTGCCATGGATGTCCGCCTTGCATGCGTTAGGTAGGTATGTATCACAGGCAAGCATGCTATATAAATACTTGCCTGCGTACTCATGCACCTAGTCGTGTTTCTGACTGGTCAGGGACCTAGGTAGGTACATGATTACCTGGTAATTATAGTGTTTCTATATGTACTAGGTTACTGCCTAATTTGCTGTAAAGCTAGCCGAAGCAGCCACCCTTATGTAAGTAGGTACCTGGTTTCATAGCCACACGCCCCCTTTAACAGAGTCGCCCGGTCGACAATGGCCGGATGGCGGTTTCAAGTAGAATCACCAGCCCTCTATTTCCATCACATTCGCCTCTTGCAGCAAGAAATCGATCTTGTGGACCTCGTGATGTCGGCTGACGGTAGGGTGGTGTGAAGTAAGCAGCTTATGCTCAGCTCATATCCGCCATGCAATGGCCCCAAAGTCCTATTTTGCTGTGCCCGGCCCACCCAGTATTGCTACCCAGATACGTCATGGAGCCTGTAAAAGGTATAGGAAATATAACACGTTGATGCCATGGGCTGATAGGTACCTACCTCCTAGAAGAAGTTGAGCGAGTGAACACCTCGGTCGCAAAGTTTCTCCCCTTAGCTTCGACACCATCATATGCACAAACTTGTATTTTGCGCAACCAATTGTTACACGGTACCTAAGTTATTCGCTTGGGAGCGACTTAAGATTTCCATTTTTAGTCTTCTCTCTAAACACTTCTGTGTGTGCGAGATTGAGATATGGATATCTTCACTAAGACTACATTGATTTTAGCAGTTTTTGCAGGATGGACTCTATGTAGGGCTGCGTGGCGCGCCTATATCGGCCCTTTGGCGCACATTCCAGGACCACGTTTGGCGGCGCTCACATACCTGTACGTATGATGTTGCGCACGTTTGAGAAGAGAACTGATACCAAGTCCTTGCAGGTATGAAGCATACTATGATTTATGGCTTGGTGGACAGTATGTATTCAAGATCATAGAGCTTCACGAGGAATACGGTCCAATCATTCGAATCTCACCAGGAGAGCTACACATTGCTGATCCAGTATACCGCATGCCCCACGCCTGAAGACTGGCGTTCGGGACTAATCTATAATAGGATTTCTATGATACTATTTACGCCAGTGCTGCCACTCCGCGTCGATCTGATAAAGATCCGTTTTACACGAGATTTATAGGACTTGACCTAAGTGTCTTTTCCACGATTCATCATGAGGTTCATCGCCAGCGTCGCGCCGCTCTTCAGCCTTTCTTCAATATGGCGAATGTGAGAAAGCTGCAGCCAGTCATACAGGAGAGGCTTGAGATCATGATGAAGCGAATGTATGAGTTCAGGGATACAGACAGCATATTGAATGCGAGCTACATGCTTTCGGCCCTGGGTAGTGGTAAATGCACACCGCAGTTGATTAAGGTGAGCTAAAGCTGACGGAATGCCAAAGATGTCGTGAATATATATTCATTTGGACGCTGCAACTATAGGCTTGGTGAGACTTTATTAAACTTCCGATGTGGTCGTACGAAGACTTACCGACTTCTAGAATCCCCGGATTTTGATCCCTCGTCACGAGATGCATCTCTGGGAGGCATCCGCTCGATCCATTTCATGAAGTATTTTCCATGGATCAACGATCTGGCGCAAGTACTTCCAGAAACGATCGTAGGCCGCTTCATGCCGGTGTTGTCATCGTTCCTGGCACAGAAGCTAGTATCTAGGAAACAAGTCGCCAAGATCGTAGCCGGCGAGACCGATGATTGGCGTGGAAAAGACCACCCCACCATATTCCACGCCATCCTGGACTCGAAACTTCCGGCTCACGAGAAGACAGTGGAGCGGCTGTCTGACGACGCTCAAGTGGTAGTGATGGCCGGAACACTTACCACGGCTTCAACCTTGGAGTTGATAATATTCTGGCTTCTGACCCAGCCCAAGACTTTGCAATCACTGAAGAAAGAGTTGTGTACCGCAATGCCCTCAGTGAATGATGTGGGCAAAGTATCACTTGCTACACTGGAAAGCCTACCCTATCTAACCGCTGTGATCAAAGAGGGTCTGCGGTTGAGCTACGGCTTATCAGCACGTTCGCAACGTATTGATCCTGATAAATCCATCGTCTTTGCAGATAAGCAAACCGGAAAAGAATGGGTGATCCCTCCCAAGACACCGGTGAGCATGAGTAACATGCAAATTCACCACGATGAAAAGATTTTCCCCCATAGCAAAAGCTTCATCGCCGAACGCTGGCTTGGTGATGAAGGGAAGAAATTGGAGAAGTACCTTGTTAGTTTCGGCAAAGGCAGCCGTAGTTGCCTGGGGATCAACCTTGCGTATGGGGAGCTATACCTGGCGCTGTCTTACTTGTGGAGGCTCTGGGGCAGCAGGGACGCGACGCTCGGTGATGACGTCGGCGTGCTTAGCCTATTTGAGACGAGTCTACGCGACGTCGTAATTGAAGCTGACCACTTCATACCCACGCCGCAGAAGGCATCTCGGGGTATTCGGGTCAAAGTGCACAAGGTATGATGTGGTAGGTGTGTCGAACGGAAGCGTGTAGGGTGGCCGAATGTCATCTATCAACTCACCGAATAAGTATCTCAAGTAAGCACCTCTACTGGGATGGAATGTCATTGTAGTACGGTTTTGTCTGACCATGACATGCATGAGTTATATCAGTGCCGTGCACATCACCGACCACTCACATAGCTGGACAGTGTATGATAAGCCGCCACATCAAATAGTGTGTATGCTACGATGTCCGGATCACCGCTTTAGCCCCGAGGCCTGCCTACCGAGTGTAGAGCTTCTCTCCCCCAGCCAATCTCCAAGCTCGTCTTGGGGTTGGGATGTTAGGTTTGTTCGCATAACCAAGTCGTATCGGTGAAACGCCTAAGTTCGAGTATTGCTACCGTATCAAGACGACAACACGAATCGGAATTCGCCAGTGCGCCGACCGAAGAATGCCTCGCAGCCTCGAGATATAGACCTACCAAGTACCTTTTGAGGTGTTTTCCACTGTATACACCCTACCCATTCGAATTCTGAACGAAAGCAGTGCCGCCTAACCTAGGACCAAGGGTGGAGGATTTAGAGCGATGCCAAAACCTCACAGCTATATAGTGTCACACTTTGTAGCGTTGCATCTCCAGAAGATGGGTAGTTGTAGTTTGACAACCACCTGCCAGACTGGGATATATCTGTAGTCGAGCCTTGGCAATATTCGTGGCCCAAGGCATAACCGAGTTGACCGGTGCTTTCTGGTACCAATTCTTGTAGTTGATAATTCCCTGATAGTTTCATTGGTATGTCAGATATCACAAATCTACCTGGGTACCTAAACTACCTGGTAGATTTGGTCTTGCCCCTATACCATTTTAATTGTTAGGGAAAAGAAATTACGAAGCCAGACGCGTGTTTTGGTATTCTTGTCGAGCTGTAAACTACCTAGGTTAGGTAGGTAGGTACAGGATCCCAATGTCCCATCACACCTCACTTTCTGCGCCGCTCGGTCCAGTCTTGACAGACGATTTACTGTTCGCGGACCTCAACTTCAAAAGGGGCAGTGAATTACCGTGTTCATCGATATGCTGATAGACGTTTGACTTTGTACCAGCGCTCCCATTCGCGTAGAATGTATCGCTACGGTTAGATCTAAGCAGTCGGTCAATTGAGCTGGTAGCCTGCTTAGCTAGGTGAGTTGTCGGTTTTGGCACAGTCGGTGCCGTGAAGACCAGAATTGCAGCCGTCATCTCGACGAGACAAAAGACGCCAGCTTGAGAGAAGTTGTAAGCAATATCGTCCGATTCGGCATATAGATACCCAAGGACAGTTCGAGTAACGGCGGCAAGAACAGAGCTGTACCCTTCTAGTGAGTAAAGCACGCGTACCAGGTAGCTTGCAAAGGAACTTACATAGTTCCCACGGCAAAGACAACAGATACACCAATCCTTTTCTCCCTGGACATATGCAACTTCCAGATGATTCTCTGTGGGAGTAGGAGAATGAAAAGGTCTATGAGGGCATTGATGGTGCCGGTGACAATGGGAAGCTTTATAGTGTTAATACAGTAACCTCCTTCAATCGTCTGGTCCCACCAATATGCACGAGGATGGCAGGATGTAGCGTCAATCATGATGGCGATGATATACATGAGGACGTTGATCGTACCCACAATATAACATGTCCAAGTGAATAGACTCCGTGGCCCAATCGACATAAAAATTTGAACCCATTCAAGCAAGATAAGCGGCTTGATAGTCATCATTACGGTCGAGTAAAACATGAGTCCGTAGAAGCCATTCTATACAGTTAACTAACGATGCCGGATGAGCATGAAACTGGATCTCGAAATCCACTAACTTCGTAAAAGGGGGCCAGATCTCTGACTCGGAAGTTCCACGTGTGGACGAAGTTTCCCGTGGTGCTATTCATTTTGATCCAGTAAACGCAATGCGCAATGAATATACCCTGATATAAGCGTTATCATATTCGTTGTCAGTCGACTGATCAGGTGTTGGGATCAACGCCCTGCTTTAGTAGTTGAAAAGAGACATACAAACGTCGGAATCAAGATGTCTAGGAACATGTCAGTATTTCGCCATGATGTGAATGGAAGGGAGTTATCTTGCAGTCCTGAATTCGTGCAGCCTTCACAAAGACAAACTTGGCATACAAACGCAGAGCGACGAAGACCGACACAATTACAATACACACGGTGTAAACCGCAATAACGACGTCGTTCTTATTAGGTGGGTTATCAAGGTCCTGTATCTGGCCTGGAGGAGGCTCCATGACTGGAAGATCAAGGTAGTTGTCGGCCATCTTGGCATCAATTGACAAAGTAGTAAAACCGTTGATGGCTTCCGCTGTGGCGGTATGGCGATAGAAAAGCAGGATATATTTCTCAAGAGATTAACGGCATCCACGGGTTGAACAACTATCTGTCTCCAATCTCACCTTTTCAGCCCCCATTCTCACCCGCGAGGGTGTGTTACACAGTGGTCACATCTGTAGGATTCGATCAAATGAGCGGTGTCGCTTTTCCACAAGGCTACCAATCATAATGCCGGTGATCACTGCCAAGAGACTTGACCTGCACATTGATATGCAGATGTCTCAGCCATTCACTTCCTCCCTTACTCTCCGATTAATATACCTAAAGCGAAAAGAACATGAATACGTGAATAATGATGTCAATACTCGAAAGCTGAAACGTTGGTCCTACATGCGGCTAGACGATGTTTGATTATTAGTATGCAACATTTATAAAATAAAACAATTCTATACATACCCTAGGTAGGTACCTACCTACCTCCTATTGAAATAATCGTTTCTCAGGTAACACAAAAAACAAGACTTACCCCGCGTTTGGATATATCTTGTTGCTCTATCCGCTCACAGAAGCAAATCCCGCAGCATCTGCAAAGCATCGCATCAGTATGGCTGCCCCCTACGAGCTTATCTATTATACAGGTGTTCCGGGCCGCGGAGAACATGTCCGACTAGTCCTTGAAGAAGCTGGTGCTCCGTACAAGGATACTCAATTTCTATCTTTCGATGAAGCTAGGAAGGCTGTCACAACCTGGCTCGGCGGCGGCGGACATGGGAACCCGCGCTACTTCGCCCCGCCCCTTTTCAAGCACGGTGATCTCGTCATCTCGCAGACCCCCAATATCCTTCTATACCTCGGCAACCAACTTGGACTCGCAGGGTCGCAAGACAATGATTCTTATCGGGTAAACGCCCTTGCTCTTACCGCCCTCGATGGTTTGAGCAATGAAGTTCATGATTCTCACCACCCTATCGCCGTTATGTTGCCCTGGGAAGACCAGAAAGAGGAAAGCAAGAGGCGTAGCAAGGAATGGGTTCAGAATCGCCTACCTTCCCACCTTGCGTATTGGCAGAGGGTGTTGGAAAACGGAGAACGCGGACCGGGCCAGTGGCTGCTAGGGAGCACATTCACATATGCTGATTTAGTTTTGTTCCAGGTATTTTCCCCTCATAAGTAATACGGTCGTTCTCGAGTTATATGATTGCCGAGGCATTTGACTTTTACTGATCGATCACTGCTTGGCATAGTGTCTCGATGGTACCCACTACGCCTTTCCCAAGGCAATGAAGCAGGCTAGGGAAACTGGTAAATATGACAAGGTGTTCAAACTATGGGAGGATGTCAAGGCCAGGCCAAATATAGCCGCGTACCTTGCCAGCAACAGGAGACAGAAGTATCAGGACTGGGGCATCTACAGACACTATGATGAAAATGACGTAGTCGCCGAGTGATCTTTTTCGACACACAGGATGGCGCTGTGTACACTATTCAGACAAGAAGTATCAAGTAGTAAAATTGAAAGGCACCCCTGTACAGAAAATATACCTAGTAGGTAGCTGATTCAACTACCTACCTCTTACCTAGGAGGTAGGTAACTAAAGGAAGATCAAGCCCGCTTATCCAAATAGGTGATCTCCTGCGATCTATGACGAATCGTTAAACTTGTCTCTTGCCAGGCTTAATGGGACTGGCCTTGGAAAAGGGTGCCGTCAACGTAAGTAGTAATCCAGAAAGTAAGCCGATGCAGTATCACAGTGGCGTGGAATTGCACAGACTTTACCCCATTGTCATGCCGATCCCCCCGCCCTTTCGACAAGGCTCCAAGCGGTATACCGCATCGAAAGGCGGAAGACCAAAGAATTCAATGAGCGGGAGCCCCCTTTGGTGTGCCAATAGATAATTTAATGGACGCGTAGCCAGGTACTTACCTAAGGTACGTAGGTAGTAAGTGAGGCCTATGAGCCTGTACATAGGTACCTAGGTAGGCAGGTCCCCTTTTTCTGGAAGCCGCCCATAGTATAAGTTACTTAGTATATCTGGCCGGTGCCCTTGGCGGTGACAGCCCTTTATGGTGTCGAACTCGCACAACCTCCTCACACTCAACGTGGATTGCCATTGGCGCAATCGTTTACTTTTTACTTTCACTTGGCCCTTTTACTGATGAAGCCATACATGTGGCGCTGATAGTCATACTACTTTCTCAAGCAAAGAAATCATACATTTCCGAATATTCAAGTTGGAATACCCGGTGAAGGGAAGTATGACCGACAATACTAACGGCTCACCATCCGTCAACGGTCTTCCGGATGGATCTAGTCACATCGCTGATTACCCTTCTCACTCTATTGCTGTCGTCGGTATGGCTGGCAGATTTCCCGACGCAGATTCCGTTGACGAGCTTTGGGATCTGTTACTGGAAGGAAAGTCAACCGTGAGACCTGCAGACGTTGAACGTCTCCAACTATCTGAGAGCGGGCTCTACGCAAACACATCTTGGTGGGGAAATTGGCTTCGAGATCCAGAGGCTTTCGACCATCGCTTCTTTAAAAAGTCTGCTCGCGAGGCTGTCGCGTGGGATCCACAGCAGAGAATTCTACTCCAGGTTATCTACGAGGCATTAGAGTCGGCGGGTTACTTTGGTCCATCGTCAGCCTCTGCGACAGATGAGTACGGGTGTTATATCGGAGCAGTTATGAACAGCTATTATGATAATCTCTCGTGCCATCCGCCTAATACGTACGCCACTATTGGGACTGGGCGGTGTTTCTTGAGCGGCAGCATGAGTCACTACTTTGGGTGGACGGGCCCAGCATTGACTATCGATACGGCTTGTTCATCATCGCTCGTGGCTATCAACACAGCTTGTCGAGCTATCTGGTCTGGTGAATGTTCTCGAGCCGTGGCCGGTGGTACCAATTGCATATCAAGTCCAGGTGACTACCATAACCTCCAGGCAGTAGGCTTCCTCAGCCCGACCGGGCAATGTAAACCATTTGACGCCAGCGCTGATGGTTATTGCCGAGGAGAGGGCGTTGGAGTGGTCGTTCTGAAAAAGCTGTCTGATGCGGTCAGCGACAATGATAATATCCTTGGTGTAATTGTTGGGTCCGCGGCCAATCAGAATTGCAACTTAAACCACATCACGATGCCAAATTCGGATTCCCAGGTCCAACTATACCACAAATCTATGAAGCTGGGCAATGTAAAACCAGAGTCCGTGACCTACGTCGAGGCTCACGGAACTGGAACAACTGTTGGGGATCCGGTTGAGGTTCGCAGTATCCGCGATGCCTACGGCGGGCCCCAAAGGGATTCTCTTCTTCACTTTGCCTCTATCAAGGTAGGTTGTTCCATCCGTACTACGTTTGAATTATCTCAGGGCCATCATGAGCTACTCTAATCGTTTATTTAGGGAAACATTGGCCATACGGAGGCCGCTGCTGGTGTTTCAGGCCTGATCAAAGTCCTTCTCATGATGAGGCATGGAAAGATACCTAGGCAGGCGAGCTACAATACGCTGAACCCTACGATCCCGTCCTTAGACCGGGATCGAATGGCGATACCTACCAGAGTTCTTCCCTGGAACCCACCTACCCGTGTAGCATGTGTGAATAGCCACGGCGCCGCTGGTAGCAACTCGACGCTCTTGGTACGCGAGAAGCCACTTTTAGACAACATGGTGGTACCCGTAAACCTTGAGAGATATCCACTAATCATCTCTGCTGGGTCATCCAACAGTATCTCCATGTACAGCAAGAAGTTACTCGATTGGTTAGAAAAGGCCAAAGCTGGGACCGCTAACCTTTTTGAATCGTTGACGTTTAACCTTGCTGATCGAGCCAATCACACACTGCCGTATATTCTTTGTACAACGGTGTCTAGCATACACGATCTACAATCCAAGCTCGAAGCGGCGTCCTCTGGTTTAGACATCGACATGATTAGAAAGCCCAGGCCAGTCATCCTCGTGTTCGGAGGTCAAGAGAGCGACTTCGTCGGGCTATCTCCAGACATCTTCCATTCTTCTAACGTGTTCCGTGAACACCTCGATCGTTGCAATGAAATTCTAGTTTCCCGGGGACTGGAAAGTCTTTACCCTGCCATCTTCAAATCAGAGGCGCTAGATAGCCTGACTACTTTGCATTCAGCCCTTTTTGCTGTGCAGTACGCTTCCGCCAGGGCATGGATGGATTGCGGGCTCGACGTCGACGGCGTGGTCGGGCATAGCTTCGGACAGCTGACTGCCCTTTGCATTTCTGGCTCTCTGTCCCTATCTGATACGCTGACGTTGGTGGTAGAAAGGGCAATCCTGATGCAAAAATACTGGGGCGATGAGAGAGGAGCTATGATATCTATACAGACAGATCATGACACCGTGTCGCAAGTTCTCCAGTTACTCAAAGCTCGGAAACGCGGCTTCTATGCGGAAATTGCTTGCTACAATGGTCCAAGGAACTATACAGTGGTAGGCTCTTCTTACTCTATCAGCATGGTGGAAGAACACATCACGAATACCCCGTCTCTTCGCACTTCAGTCCGCACCAAGAGAATTAGAGTTTCGCATGGTTTCCACTCGAGCCTCACTGAACCTATCTTGCCTCATCTCACAACGATGGCTAAGGAACTGCATTGGATGCACCCTACGTTACACCTCGAGACGTGTGATGAGTTTGACAGCGTCACCAAACCTGACTGTGAAATCGTTGCACGATTTACAAGATCCCCGGTGTTCTTTCAACAAGCAGTAGAACGACTCACCGCACGGTTCTCTCAGGTCACATGGATCGAGGCTGGCCGAGGATCTTCGGTGATCCAACTCGTCAAGTATTCAGTTCCAGATCCAGAAGGACACGCGTTTCTATCCCCACGGCTTGCTTCGCCCGACGCACAAAACTCTCTTACCGATGCAACTATTGATCTATGGAAGTCTGGATATTCCACACAATACTGGACGTTTCATAGAAGCCAGAAGCTAGCATACAAGTACCTGAGTCTTCCGCCGTACCAATTCGAAAAGACACGACACTGGCTCCCGTACAAACGAGGAGCTCCCGAAAGGGAACCTCAAGGAGAAGGAGAGGTGGAAGAAACGCATGAACTCATCTCCTTCTTACATGTCAAGGGCAAAGCTGATAAGGAGGCATCGTTCCGAGTTAGCCCTCGCTCCGATCGCTTTCAGGCCCTGGTAGGTGGCCACGTCATGGCTGGCGAGACGCTTGTTCCAGCTGCTCTGTTTTTTGAGATCATAGCACGTGCCGCCTTGCTTCTTCAGGCGAAAATCGACGCAGAAGAATATGTGCCCGTCGTAGACGACCTATCCATGAAATATCCAATCGGCCGTGACGTCTCAACCGAGATCACGCTTACATTGAAACGCCTTGAGGATTCACGTCCTTCATGGACATTCTCTATCACTACCAGAGCTGACACGAGCCCTACAAAACAGACCTCCGAGCAATCTTCGGGTAGGGTATGCCTCCAGAAGCGACGCGACGTGCAGGCGGCCCGAGACTTCAAGAGGTTCGAGTCAATGTCAGGTTATCGTCGATATGAAGAAGTGATCAATCACCCAAACTCTGAGAAGATGCAAGGAGCTCACGTGTACCGTGCTTTCAGCACAGTCGTCAATTATGGTGAATGCTTTAGGGGCATCAAGGAGGTAGCCTGTGTAGAAAGCGAGGCAGCTGCGAGGGTAGTCATGACTCCGGATCTGACGGCCCCTGCAGATCAGCGTCTCTGTGATGCCACCATGACCGACTGCTTTATGCAGCTTGCTGGGTTTCTGGTCAATTACTTCAACAACCCAAGCCTGGAAGAAGTCCTCCTCTGTATGCACATCGAGCACGTTGAGGTCGGCGGAAGCTTCAATCCTGACGCCGGACAATGGGTCGTGTACGCCAACCAGAGTGCGCATGACGAGTGTGATGCCTCATCAGACGTCTACGTATTCGAAGCCAAAAGCAAGAAGATGGTCATGGCAGCTTTCGGTTGTCTCTTTACGAAGATGCGGAAAGATGTACTCGCTCAAATATTAAAGGACGTGAACAGGCCAGGAAGCTCACATGCAGAGTCGCAAAGACCAGCGGTACAGGTTCCTGAGAAGACGAACTTGATAGAATCAAACCGTCTAAAACCTTCGACTAGGATGCCCCCAAGTAAGCGAGATGAGTTCTTTCACATCTTATCTAATGTCACAGACATTCCTCTCGAAGAGATCAACGGCGACTCTACCTTGGAAGATCTCGGAATTGACTCGCTGATGGCAACCGAAATTTTAAACGATATTCGAACAACCTTCAACCTAAGTATTGACCTAACAGCCTTCTTGTTACTCCCGAATTCCAAGGCTATTGTGACTCACATCGACAAAGCTCTGGGATTGGTCTCCGAGGACGGAGAAGATGGCGAAAATAACAGATTAGGTGCGCCGGTATCGTCAGCTGGATCCTCCGACGTTAACTTGATCCCTTTAAGTTACATCCAGACCACAGCTTCAAATATTCCGAAAGGTGCTGATCGACCAGTCATCCCTTCGGTGTTTAATGATTTCGAGAAGGTAAGACATGGATATGACCAAATTGCCGAGAAGACCAAAGCAAATGGCTTCTGGTCCCAAGTTTATCCAGGCCAGGCCGAGCTCGTGCTGGCCTATGTAACAGAAGCTTTCGGCAAACTGGGTTGGGATTGGGATAGCCTTATGCCTGGGGACCCCATCCCCCAAGTGAGAATACTAGACAAGCATACGCGACTTCTGCGGCAGCTCCACCATATTCTCGAAGACGGGAAGTTGATCTCAGCAACGAACCAGGGTTTCGTTCGAACGGAGGCTCCCGTCTCGAAGATCTCTGCAGAGGCTCTCTATCAGCAGATACTCGGTCGCTACCCCGAGCATGACGTCGTGAACAAACTGGTAAAGTCGGCTGGCTCTCAGATAGCTAGTTGTTTGACCGGCGACCAAGACGGGCTGCAGGTAATGTTTGGCGACAAGGAGACGAAAAAGAATCTGGAAACCATGTACGAATTTTGGCCTCTCCTCCGCACGGCCACCCTTTTGCTGGGTGAGTTCTTGCTGAAGGCCTTCACCAATGCCGAAGGTAATGGTAAGTTCCGCATCCTCGAGGTTGGCGCTGGAACCGGCGGCACGACCCGGTACGTTGTCAATCACCTTAAGAGCCACGGCATCCCCTTTGAATATACCTTCACGGACATATCTTCTTCACTCGTAGCAGCAGCGAGAAAACAGTTCAAAGGCGTCGACAACATGTACTTCGAAGTCCTAGATGTGGAGAAGCCGATCAATGAGAAATACGAGGGGTCCTTCCACTGCGTGATCGGGACAAACTGCATCCACGCCACGAGAGATCTCACAGTATCCCTTACGCACCTGCGCGAAATGATCAGCGAGGACGGGGCGCTGATGCTGATTGAGGCCACACGAAACATATTCTGGCTCGACATTGTCGCTGGCCTCTTCGAGGGCTGGTGGCTGTTTGAAGACGGCCGATCGCACGCCCTGGTCGACGAAAAACACTGGGAGCGGGTTATGAAGAAATCGAAATTTGAATCGGTCTCGTGGTCGGACGGTACTTCGCCCGAGTCCAAGACTATACGAGTGATCGGCGCGTTTCCGCGCAGATATCCGACCCAAACTGATAGCGTGTCTCCGTTCGTCAAGCCTGTGACAGCTACCTTAGAAACCGTCGTGTATAAGAAGATAGGGACCCAAGAAATCCACGCCGACATATATTACCCCACCGAGAGGATACTTTCAAGTAAAAAGCGACCCATCGGTAAGTAAAAGACCTGGTCATCCTTGGTCCTCTGCTGAGCAATTGTCTTTTATCTTTTTAGCTTTGATGATCCACGGGGGTAGTCACGTTATTTTCTCGAGGAAAGATATTCGACCGGCTCAAACCAGTCTTTTACTTGACAAAGGTTTCCTGCCAGTCAGCTTAGACTATCGACACTGCCCCGAAGTGAGCCTCTCCGAAGGGCCAATGGTGGACGTTTGCGATGCTCTCCACTGGGCTCGTCATACGTTACCAAGCCTTGCATCTCGCCGGTCGGGGCTCCAGGTAGATGGAGAACGGGTGGTGGTGGTGGGATGGTCGTCTGGGGGTCAACTTGCAATGTCGCTCGGGTGGACGGCGCCGCAGAAGGGGCTGCGGCCCCCCGAAGCCGTCATGGCCTTCTACTGCCCCACGAACTATGAGGACGAGTGGTGGAAACATCCGATCCAGCCCGTCGGCGCGGAAGACAAAGGCCAGAAGTATGACGTGCTCGAGGGAGTTCAAGACGAGCCCATCACCAATTACGGCCTGGTCGGCGCGTGGGAGCCCCTTTCCGACCCGCGCATCCATACAGATCCGCGGTGCCGTATCGTGCTCCACATCAACTGGAAGGCCCAGACGCTCCCGGTCATACTTGGTGGGCTCCCCAGTCGGCGCAGGGCCGAGCAGCACCCTGAGGTCGAGGACTGGAACGCGCTCCCGCAGCCGAGCATAGACAAGATCAAGGCCGCTAGTCCTCTTGGGCAGATACGCCAGGGAAACTACCGGACCCCGACTTTCTTAGTTCATGGTACGGCGGACGATCTGATTCCATGGGGGCAGAGCAAAGACACGTACGAAGCCATGGTTGAGAGGACGATCCCGGCAGAGCTAGTTCTGGTCGAAGGGGCGCCGCACGTCTGTGATTTGAGCAGCGATCCGGACTCGGAAGGCTGGAAGGCAACAGTGAGAGGTTATGAGTTTCTCGAGGCCTATGTATCTGACTCGTGAGCCAAGTTGCTGGCAAAGTAGCACACAAGTATACAAGACCTTGCTCAGCAGCAAACAGCAGATTTTTACTAGTTTTCTCTATCACTTTCACGCAGATCTGTTGTCGGCACTGGCGAATGGGTAGCTCGTTACCAACGTTATTCTGAAATACTAAACGTGAAGATGAAGTGAGCGTATTTAATTTACGAAATGTTGTGCTACCATAGCACTTACCATAGCTTGGCGCGTAGCTTAGCGCCTTCGGGAGCTTTCACTGTGAAAGAGGAAAACCGCTCCAATGAGACCAATGCAAAAATTAGGGGAATTAGAAGCTTGTATAGGTACCTAGGTAGGTATGCAAATGCTTAGTTGGCTTGAGGACGTGCGGCACAGCAAGACTCGGGAGGCATTGGTTAGTCGCCTCAGAGGCGTCTTCATCCTCGTTGACGCTTCGATGTCATCGAGGCTTCTGAGCTGGTTGATGTAAAACTAAGGAGAAAGCCATCATGGCAAAGGCTTTACCGTTGGGGGGGGGGGGGGGTGCCGTTCGCAAATAATTTAAATAATAATAATGAAAAAAATTGGGGAATTTGTGGGATTTTTTGGAGTGGTAGTAAAACTAAAAAATCCTGTATAGGCGGCGGGACGA
>MU376293.1:0-39782 GCA_022495205.1 Hypoxylon sp. FL1150 | reverse complement strand
ACCCCCCCCGACCCACCCTCCCCCCGCGCCCCCACCCCCCCCCCCCCGCGCCCCCGCCCCCCGCGAGCCCCCCGCCCCCCCCCCCGCCCCCTCCCCCCACACGATCTGAATTCATGTTCTGAAACCGAATGCACTATGTTTGCGAAGTGTTAGTGTGTTTTGTCATGGAAAGAAACCTTTCGAGGCCTGTATCGGCTTCTTGTCGAGCTATAACGTTAGCTTATTAATATCAACAGGAACGAGAAGCATAGGTGAGAGATATTAATCTTTTTTTCCGCATGGTCTTGAGATCTGCTTGCTTAACTCCTTTCAATACACATTGCGCTTTTGCACCTTCTTTCCGTCTACGTAATATCGTACCAAGTTCCGCCGGCTTCTCCTTACGAACCGCCAGGTCCGCCGAGAAGAGCGAATCTTCGTACGATACCAGGTCCATATTCTTGGTACTATAGGTAGTTAGCAACTGCAAAAGGTGGAAATTGCGGTAAATAAGAACCTACCTCCGCTTTGGTGTGGCAATATGATCGGAACTCGGGCGTCTGTCCCAATAAGCTGCCACCAAACCACGGGCCGTGTCGTTGCCTCTTGTGCGAGATGACCTGAACCTCCAAGCCTCCGCTCCTCGCGCCTCCACTGCGTACCTCACTGGCTCGAATTCTCGCGTCTACCAAGTGTTTTATATCTCGTTGTAGCCTTCGCCCAAAGTCCTTGTATAACGTGCTACCTCCAGACAATACAATGTTCTTGTAGAGTCCTCGTCGTACATCGATCGGACTCGACTGTATAACACCATCGACGACAACGGGAAGCGGCGTGAGGAAGTCGGAGGAGTAGATTTCGGGGTTGAAGAAGATCTCGGGGGCAAGGAATCGCTCGTATCCTACGTCGACGGTGACTTGGCGACCACCCGGTTGTGAGACTACGTGCTTGGCAAACCGAGTCCGGTCCCGATCGAATTTTGAGAATTCCTTGACAATATCGGGACACACGTAACAATATTCCTCCTTGATCTCCTGGGCTGTTTTTAGCGAGCTATCGGGCTCCCCTCGGTCCCGGAGAAGGGACTGGACAAAATAGGTAATGTCGCGACCGGCGATCGGAATGGACTTGATCGACGATCCGATAACGTATCCTTCAGCAACGGGAATAACATGAGTCACACCGTCACCCGAGTCGATAACCGTACCGGTGAGGGAACGATCCGACACTTTCGCTGATGTCCAGGACGCTGCTAGGGCGAGGACGGCTTGGACGGCGATATAGAGACCGGCGCAGTTGAATGACTCGAAAAAGATCTCGGCGGTGTTTTCTCTGTTCTCGGGCGGGTTCAGGGGCTGCTGGGTGTTAGTAAAGCTGGGTGGGTACCGGTATGACGATGGTTGCATACAGGTTCGGTCAGGAGGAAATAGTGGTCTTCGGGTTCGACACGCAAGTACTTGAAGATGGAGTTTGACCAGAATCTTTCCATATGATCCTAATTCCAATTGTTAACAAGTAGCCTCAGAGGTGATGTTTTGTAGCGCGTACCCAGTTCTCTATTTGACCGTGTCGGATTGGGTAATGTAGCCCGTAACCTATCCCTTTATTAATAATTCGATCGAGCCCGATGCATGGTAGTCATGAACTGACCTGGGCCATTCGCCGCAGCAAGAGCTTCGTCGCCGATGAAGAAATCCAAGTCTTCGGTGCCTCGTTTCGTCGATAAATGGCCCGACGGACCAGCACCTCCTGTAAGGAATGACGGCTTGTTTGCCACGGCAGGTCTACCTGATCCGGTACCTCCGCTCCCACCAGCAGGGCCTTTTGTCGCTATCGCGGTCGGGAAGACGAAGGAGGGAGAATCGTTACCGGCGAAACCTATCGCGAAAGGGCGGTGGGTTAGTTGCACGGTAGGCGGCGGAAGATGTGGCCACGGAGCCAAGTTTAGGCATGACGATGTGCTTACCAAGCTTGGAGAATCCCGTGCCGCTGTTTTCGTTCAGGTTAGTATCACTTCATCTGTCATTTCGAGGGCCAAGGTAGCTCGTGAGAGCAGTTGATTGCGGGGTCAGTGCCAACGTACTTGTCCATGACAACGGCAGGGGTTTGGTTCGCCATTTTGTCGTGGGAGGGACTGCGCAAACTCCCTAGAATACGATGTGTAGCTGGAGCAGCTAAAGGAGAGTAATTGAAAGTTGCGGTGTTGAGAGAGCAATACCCGCGGGGTAGCTGTTCGACGATGCAGGCTGGGAAGTTCGAAATTACGTGCCTATGCCTATCGTGAGGTTAGGTAGGCAGGTAGGTGTCGTAGGTGGTGTGGCTGTGTGGGTTCGGCGGGGCATAGGAAAGACAGCCGCCCGAAACACTGTGGCTTGCTCAGCTTCTTGCGTACTGGTGGGGCCCTCGTAGGAAAGACGACTCGCAGCTGTCAACCACCTGCCACGTGCTCGGTTATCTTAACCCTTCATTATCATTATCACCGTGTCTAGTGTCTAGACTTGTACTCCTTTTCGTTTGGTTCATCTTGACCTTCTTATCGTAAAGCTTATATATAGCAGACGAAGAACTATTAGAAGCCACTCTGCAAAATGGATTAGAGTCCAGCCAGTTGGTAGGCTTACCACGTATAGCTACTACCGTGGACCGAGGACCGACATAAGAGAATGTCGAATGTCGAATGTCGAATGTCACGAATGTCACGGAAGCTACGAGTATACTAAAACGCACTCACGTATCTTCTTGGTACACTCCTCCCTGGAAGGCAGGAACATTCATTTATTCTCTACATCACTTCACATCATAATTCCGTCCAATGCAGATGGACTAATAAAAAAATCCTCTTACCCGTCGAGGTCCCAGCTTCCAGTTACAAGCTGCTAATCTGGTATTTCCAAACAACACCCATTCATTAGTGCCTTACCGCGAAGGTATTTCTTGGATATCTCCATTCTGTCTGACTCCGTATCTCGTTCCCTTGACATCTTCCTACTTATACTTTACTTCTCCGCCGACGCTGAGTGAAAGTCACCATACGTATCACTCTATCATGAAGTATACATTCTCTCTTTTAGACGCTCACTACTTATCATCCATTCCCTCAAAAATCGTACCAAGCTAAGCTAAGTACTGGATACGATACCCTATCAATCTTCAAGTTCATCGTAGTGCTTGGTTCAAGTTTCAATCTTCGGCCTCGTTACACGCCAATGACCTGGTACTCGGGAACAGCATCGTAGTATCGCCTCCAATCGCATTTCAATTTCGTCAAATTTTCGTTCGACTTGATAGCTCGGGAGCGCTCAATTGTCGCTAATCGACACTCGCTAAGTCATCGAAGAGTATCGCGGGCATACCCATTGCAACTCCGGGGAAGTAACAGTCCTCATACGTAGCATACACGCCCCTAGGTTTGCTAAAATCAACAATCATCCGAAACTACCTAGGTATTTGGCAACACATCCCTATTTCTACAGACAAACACCTGTGCATGATCCGAAGGGCAATAGCAAATGCGGTCTCGTTGAAAACACATGTTAGCCGAACCCACCTAATGGTAAGAGGGCAGCAGAGAACGGCGGCCCAGGCTTTCTCTCAGAAGCTGCTTCCTCTACGGTATCTATACCATCGCATTCCAAAATGGATGTCGACAACCTACGAGACGTCGATGATACAAGTCGATACGAAAAGGACGTCGAATGCGATGATATCATGGACGCCGTGCTTCACGTCGTTAAACGTCCACGATCTCCCTCACCACTGGGATTCGATAACATCCCTTCCTTAGATGGAGCCACAGATCGTTGGGGTAAACGCAGGAAATGGCCCGTGTCGGCCATCTTCATCCATGCCGGAGCCGGATACCATAGTATCGCGAACGAGACGATACACTTGGAAGCCTGTAACGAGTAAGTTGGATAATTCCTACCCGATCTCAGTTGAGTCTGATCAACATTCTAACTCCAAGCAGGGCCGCGCGTTTAAGCATGAGACTCCTCCGATCAGGTCGTTCGGCAATTGACGCTGTCGAAGCAGCAATCAAGTCCCTCGAGGATAAGGAGATTACCAATGCCGGCTACGGGAGTAATCTAGCAATTGACGGGACGGTGGAATGCGATGCTACCGTCGTTGATCATCTGGGCCGAAGCGGAGCTTGTGGTGCAGTACCCAGTGAGTCTCGGAAATTTGCTGTTTATACTTCAGCTTACTTATCATCGTACCGTGTAGATATCAAGAATCCCATAACTTTGGCCAAGGAAATACTCAACAGCAGCAACAAGCCCCTCTCCCTGCGTCGTGTTCCCCCAAATCTGCTCATCGGAGACGGCGCAAAAGAGTTCGCTCGAGAATCTGGCATGCCGCTAATTCCCAACGATAATCTGGTGTCAAGAAATGCCAAAGACCGTTATATCAGATGGAAAGAAGATCTGAAGCGCGCCGAGGGCAAAGCGACTCCCATTCCAGCATCCGGTGACTATGACAACGATTATAGTAACGAGGTTCATCACGCCGCACATCGAGACCACACCAATGCCATACTGACAGGTACCTGGAACGAAGGACAGCCGGATTCGCCGGTCACGGCGTTGGAGGGTCCCGGATCCGCACACACGTCTCCGGGCTCTCCTCTACACCCGTATGCCTCGCCCAAAAGCCCAGTGGAACGCAACAACAATCCATTGAGCTTCCTCGGATCATCTCTTTCGAGGCCCAGAAGCCCGGGTATGAAGTCACCGTCACCAACTTCAAAGCCGTCGCCGTATATTGCAGGATTGAGTAGCGAATTCCTCAAATCAGGCTCTACAACACCGATACCTAGAAATGTGCCTGGCGCGCCTCTTCATGACGGCCCCGACTCAAATGCTTTCATAGAAGATTCAACATGCCCCGGCAATTATGACCACGTTGCCACCGCAGCCGTGGTGCCGAAATGTGACAAACCATTTTTACCTCATGCTGTCGACGAGCACATGTCCGAAGATGACGTCGACAAGATTACAGATACCGTTGGCGCGATTGCAATTGATCTATCCGGAAATATCGCCGCGGGGTCATCTTCAGGCGGTATCGGCATGAAGCATCGCGGACGAGTTGGGCCGGCGGCTCTCGTAGGAATCGGAACGGCCGTCATCCCGGCCGACCGAGAAGATATCGAAGGCGTGTCTGTTGCAGCCGTAACGAGCGGCACAGGCGAACACATGGCCACGACGATGGCCTCCCAGAAATGCGCCGAACGCCTGTATCATAGTACGCGTCGCGGGCCGGGCGGACGAGACATTGCCGAAGATGACGAGAGCCTTATTCTGCAAGGCTTCATCGTCGACGACTTCCAGGAGCACCCCGGTGTCAGAAACTCGTCGTCGACCGGCGCCATTGGCGTCATGGTCGTCAAGAAGACCCCCAAGGGGTACTATCTGTATTTTGCACACAATACTGACTCCTTCGCACTTGCTTCGATGAGTTCCAACGATCGCGAGCCGGCCTGTGTCATGTCGCGTGTCAGCGAAGGAAGTTCTAGTGTTGCGCAAGGTGCCAGAAAGATCCCCATTTGAACATATCACGATAGAGCCGGCATTCAACGGCTCTTTCGCCAGATTGATTCTCGCATACCCGCTTCTTTCCACTCCACTCCGCAACCCGACTCTACTTGGCCTATCCTACACCTCAATTCGCCATAACGTTTCAGTATTCTTTACCTAGACACGGGTGGACTGCTGCATTAGCATTGGCACCGGCGTTCTGAAATACGGGGTGGTTTCTCTACGTACACTGCAGATGCTTCTCTTCCCTTCCACTTTTCTTCTCATTATGGAGCTATTGCTATTTCCACAAGGTCGATCCGATGGGGTCTCGAAGCACGGGACTAGAACTCCCATTGATGGAGCACGAAGAATGAGCTCAGCTTGCCCATGGCCACGTTTAAAATGCCCTTACCTAGATAGGCTGCGATGGCATTGTGATCGCGTAGACAGCTTACATAGAATGGTCAGATAATACGAAGATTTAAATCACCCTGAAAATGAAAATTTTAGAAAGTTAATATTCGAAGACAGATACTTTTATATTCATCAGACTTCCCTCCTATGCTCACCCATCCGGTAACAAATCGCCGTCCCAGGTTCCCAACCATGCAAGCCAACGCCTGATACTAACTCCACCCGCCCAAATGATTTAAAAATTCCAGTTTTTTTTTACGTCGTACAATGCTACATGTAGCAGTCGATTCAGACAAATTCAATCAGCCTTTACGTAGCCGCCGGCACCGGCGTCCCCGTCGCGCTCCCCGTCTCCTCCCTGCTCGTCGCCCCATTGACGCGCTTCCTCTTCTTCCTGCGCGCGCGGGGCACGACGGCGGGCCGGGCCCCGTACTGGCCAAGCGCCAGCTTGGTGCCGCACGTCAGGCACTCGGCGCCCTCGGGCACCTCGCAGAAGATGCTTAAGCAGATACTGCAGACGAAGCCCGTGTCGACGACCCTGCGGTGACAGAAACACGCGGCGCGGAAGTCGACGATGTCCTGGGTGGGCGTGACGAGCGACCGCCGGGCGTCGGCGTCGGCTAGGAAGCCGAAGAGCAGGTACGAGAGCAGGCCGCGCGGGTTGGCGGCCGCGGAGAGGTAGGTGCCGCCGGTGATGAAGGCGGCCTGCTGTAGGAAGGCGGGGGCGCCGTAGAGGGAGAGGGTGTCGATGGGGATGCGGGCGTGGGAGGCGGCGAAGACGGCGTTCATGGTCGGGATGTACTGCGCGGGTTCCGAGTCCGAGACGGATAGGATCAGGATGCGCGAGTGCAGCGTCGAGGAGGACGAGGTGGTGGTGTCGGCGGATGCTGTTGTGGTGGTGGAGTTCGCCGGGTCCGAGGACGACGACGTCTTGGGCGTCTCGAACGTGTGCGTTATCTTGTTGGTGTAGGAGAGCGCGAGCGAGAGGGCGCCCGAGACCAGGGTCGTGGGGTGTAGGTCGGACGGTGTGGTGCCGTCGATGAGGGAGCGGAGCGACGTTAGGATCGACGACTCGACTTGGGTGAACTGCGGGAACTTGTTGGCAGACGTGCGGGGACCTGCTGCTTCCCCGTCCGTCATCTCGACGTCCTCGTGCTCGGCGTTAGTGTTGCCATTGCCATTGCCATTGCTGCTGCCGTTCGTACCGGAGTGGTGGCGATCGGAATTGGGAGATTTAGGATATAGCCACACGGCGCGATTGGTGTGCGCGGCGAGGATGGCGACGTGGTTGTCGTTGCCAAAGGCGAGGTGGGCGTTGACGAAGACCAGCAGGTTGGCAACGGCTTTGGAGATGGGTAGGAGATCGCCCAATGCAGCCCAGGCGCGCGGGTTCGTGTCGATGATTATGGTCAGGAGAGAAGGGATCTGGCTCGTCTTCGAGGCGGACTCGTTGTAGTGGTCCGAGGCGTCGATACGATTCATCGTGCCGGTCTCGTTGGAAAGGGCTCAAGGGCCGCTTTCTCTGCTGGGTAAACCTGCTTCTGAGCTGCGAATATTGGCCTTTTCTTTTGGTCTTTGAGTTGAGGTGCGCTGCTGAGAAGTAGAGAGTATAGGTAACAATACCAATACCATAGATATTCTAGGTGTAGTGGAAGTTGAGAACAGTGAATAGCTTTGTGATGAATGAGAAATGAGATCGCTGAATGGGACTACAATAACGATAACGATAAGAGCTCACCGAGCTAGACCGAATAGAAGCGGCTTTCCATGTACCTAGGTATACGACGGACCATTTAGGTTAGGTAGGTTACTTCGTAGTACTGTGCAGTTGCCTTCCAAGTTAGGTCCCTGTAGTACCTAGGTAGCATGGCTTGTGCCACGCGACTGCAGTATCCGCGCCGAGTCTAGTGTCATCTAGCGCTAACCGTCCACTAATACGCTAATAAAGACGCCTGCTCACATGACTAACAACTAGACGTCATCTTGTTGTAGGGTCAGAGGGTTTATGGGGGTCCCTGCAGGCACTTTATCGGCGCTTGGGATCCAAGGGTACAATTCTTTTGACACATGAAGCTTTGTCCGGACCTCACTTCTCAACACCACTTCCCTTTTACCTCGACAACCTCGACAAGACATTGTTAAACTCTTTACTTCCCCAACCCCCCAACCCCTTCTTCCCCTAGCTGTGCTCTTCGAGGTATGTCATTTTAGACCCATCATACATCATATCTCATCACACCTTACGGAATACATGTGACAGACTCGTCTAGCCTACCCCCTTATGTCCGAAGCCACGGACCAACATATATAAATAGCCAACTATTTGTATGCACAAAGCTGTTTCTCGTCCCCCACATTCTTGCATCATATTCCCTTGCTACGTGGAACGCGGCATGGTGCATATTGCATGGTTCTACTTCCATCCTGACAGCTCCCCCCAACCCACTAGTCCAGCCTTGTCTAGTCCGCTTGCTAAGGTTCCCTCCGCACCTCCGACCTTCGAATACCCAAAGTATCAGTAGCTGATGCCCCGTCGATCTAGGATCTAGTCTGCGTGAGTGAATTTGCTAGCGAACCCAGATCATATACTCGTTCCCCTTCCCTCGAGACCCTGACGTCTGGGGTTACCAAGCACGGAAATAGGTAATCCTTCGCCATTCCTGCAGCTTACCAGGGGTCACCACCCCAGTCCACCCCAGTGAGACTACAGGCTTACACCAGCCAAGGACTTGCGTTTGTATCCACGGCTCTTTCTTTATATGTATGTCTATCACACATCAAGCAGCAATACATTACTCATATTGTCCCCATCCCCCTTCCTATTTCCACTTACAACCCCAATCCCATGATCACAGCGCCCCCAAGACCCCGTGAGAGACTTGGCTGATTAATTTCAACTCGATTTCTTTCCGAAATATTACTTCAGCCTGCTACACCTCCATTCCATTTCTCTCGGTCTCTTAAATTAGACGCAACCTAACCCTCTTGCTTGTATCGCCCCTGAGCTAGCCTAACTACTGCCCGCTCCTTTGCAAATCAAAGCTACAAACTCATTTGATATCCTACCATACTTGATACTCTTTTATTACCTCCACAAGCTACAGCTACTTGCCCAGGTCATCATTCTAACGCATCATCAGCTAGAGGTTGAATTACGGCCTACTGCTATCCTATCTATCACGATGGATGAGTCACCTATTGACCTGACCTCCAACCGGGAGGAGATGGCCAAGCTGAATAGCGTCGAGCGAACCCAGCTCATACTTGCGCGATTAATGGAAGGCGGCCAGGAAGACGACGACACCTGTCGAGAACTTGATGGCCTCACTAAACTCTTGAACGACGAATCCGAGCATAAAAACAAGGACCAGCCTATTTGCGACGTCATCGACGACGTATGTGTCGATACCATACTCGGCTACCTTGACATGAGGCAGGCCGACTCGGTCCGCGGTCATGCGGCCTTGACTGCTTCGGCGTACCTAAAGGCAGCCGGAGACAATGCCCCCGACGCTCTACGAAAATTCTTCTTTGATCGAGTCAAGAGAGGCACCTACGACGACTATATCGTCGCCTTCTGTGTTGCTGCCGCCATTTTCCCTCTCTCCCCGGACATGACGGCAGATATTTTCCTTACAGAGGGGTTTCTACCAAGCTTGGACCCGCTAATGCGACGGAAGTGGAAGAGTCGAAAGGTCGAGACGGCTTGCCTGGAAATGCTTAACGCCGCTTCTATGAATGTGCAATGCCGACAGGCTATCCAGAAATACTGCACGGACTGGTTAGAGGAAGTCGTCGACCAAGACCCGAATGAGCTGTTCAAGGCTATTCACTCAGCAGATCCCGAGGTCCAAGTCACTGCAGGTTCGATTGCAATGAGAAGGCATTCAGAAGCCGTGCAAAATCTGGCTGCGGTTATTCTAGCAAAACTGAGAGTAGGCACCTTAAAGCTTCCCCTCGCATCACCGCCCGCATACGAAAATCTCCAGTGGCAGTGATGTGGCGAGTGGTGAGGAACGGAGTTGGGCTGACCTGGGGGTTTCAGGCCGTGCCATCGGCGCAACCGACAACGGAAGGATCCGAACCTAGAATAGAACAGGCGACCACCAGCATTGAGGACCTGTCCAAGATGTTTAGCTCGATGCTGCTCAGAGATCCGGAGAGTGGCAAGCGACATTCGGTCGAGGGTCTGGCTTATGCAACGATCCAACCCGCCATCAAAGAAGACGTAGCACGTAACCCTGAACTTTTAACAACTCTAATCAAAATTCTGGCCGATGCCCCAGCAAAATCACCTCTTACGTACGGTGCTTTAAGCATATTTACGAATCTTACTCGCTACCAACCCGCACAGACCGAAGAACAGAAGAAGATGACCCAGCTCAAGGCCTACGCCGATGCAGCTGGAAAGCTCGCAGCCCCTAACCCCCTTAATGACGACGATCACGTCTCAGAACGCTGCAAACGGGTCTTTGAAGCTAAGATTGTACCGGTCTTGGTAACGCACAGCAGACATGGATCCGTTGCCTCATTGAACCTCATTGTTTTGATCATTTCCTCACTATCCGTCACAACTAGTTTACGGGGCCAACTCGCCCAGCAAGGAGCCGTCAATCTTCTAATTGCCGCCTTCACCGCACTACCTGACTCAGAACCACAGGCTAAACGCACGGCAGCCCAGGCACTCGCTCGAATATTGATCAGCACAAACCCAGCTCATGTTTTTGGTGGCACCCGTGCGCGCCCGCAGAGTTCTGCCATTCGGCCCCTGATTTTCATCCTTCCGTCCGACCCAGCAGCCGAGACACGAGACCTCCTACCGACGTTTGAGGCATTGATGGCGCTTACTAACCTCGCATCGACGGACGACGACACACGAACGACTATTATCCGTACAGCATGGCCGGAGATCGAGGAGCAGCTGTTATCCTCGAACGCTATGGTTTCGAAGGCTGCGGTGGAGTTGATATGTAATCTTGTGCAGTGTCTCGAAGGCATTGCCCTGTACGCGGCCGACACCCCACAAGCCGCCAATCGCCTGCACATTCTTCTCGCGCTTGCGGATGCCGAAGACGAAGGGACTCGTAGTGCTGCAGGCGGTGCGCTAGCATCGCTTACGGGGTATGAAGCAGTTGTTACCGGTATCCTTAGGAGGAAGCGTGGGGTTGAGGTGGTACTTGGTTTATGCGGCGAGAAAAGCGAGGACTTACGCCACCGCGGCGTGTTTGTAGTCTACAATATGATTGCGTGCGAAGGCGACATTGGCAAAAATGCGCGGAAGGAAGTCCGGGAAAAAAACGGGATCGAAATTTTGAAGGAATGCGCGAAGAGCAGCAGGAGAGCCGAGGTCGTTGAAGTCACGATTCAGGCGTTGAAGGTCCTGCTAGAACAGGATTAAGACGGGTATGAAAGATCGTGGTTCGGTTGCAACGGCTCTTTTTAATAGTGCAATCCATAGCAGTCATTTACATCGAATCCCCGTTTGACTCTATTCTATTGACCCACGTATGCTCTTTATAATTCTTCAACTTGTATAGTAAGTTGACGTACAACTAAGTTCTATGGCATGGCCCTTCTTCAATTACCTCTAGTAGAAGTTATCAAGCGGGCATAGCATGGTCTCCCAAATCATGGCAACAAACAGCGCCCGGGTTACCAAAACGCAACCCTTTACTCATCAACGCGGTTCAAGACAGCTACTCCCTCGACATGTCCCGTCTGCGGGAAGAAGTCGAAGCCGCGTATACTCTCGATAGCGTACCGCGTCTTCTTCTTTTTCTTCTCTCCTTCTCCCACTCCCGTCGTCGTCGTCGCACCACCCGCATCCGCACCCTCGAGCCCACTCCCCAGCACCTCCCCCCTCACCAGCACGCCCACGTCCCGCGCCTGCGTATGCACGTTACAACTCACGTACACGACCCGCCGCGGCGCCAGGTCCAGCAGCTGCCGCAGGAACGCGGCGTCGCAGCCCTTGCGCGGCGGGTCCAGGACGACGGCCGTCTCGTCGGGCGCGTAGCGCGCGCGCACCTCCGGGGTGAACAGGTCGGCGGCGTCGGCGGCGATAAACGTGGCGCGGGACGGGGGGATGGCGTTGGAGGCGGCGTTTCGGGACGCGTAGGATACCGAGGCGTCGGAGATGTCGATGCCGACGCTGCCGCCGGGGAAGAGGGAGGAGAGGGTGATGGTGAAGAGGCCGGAGCCGGAGTAGGCGTCGATTAGGAATTTGATCCTGGGGGTGGTGGTGGTGGTGGTGGTGGTGGTGGAATCGGGAGAGGGAGAAGAGGAGGAGGGAGAGGGGGAAGAGGGGGGGAGAATGTGCTCTCGGATGTAGTCGGTGAAGACGGGGAGAATCGAGTTGTTGTTCTGGAAGAAGGAGCCGGCCGGGTTGTGGAAGACGTACGGCCCGACGTACTCGGTCGACTTGCCGTTGTTGTCCGTGACGCACGTTTTTAGGTCCGTGTACTCGTCCGTCTCGACGCGGACGACCTCGTCTTCGGGAGGCGGTGGTGATGATGAGTATTTTGTTGCTTCGTCTCTTCCTCCTTCCGCCGATGACGACGACACGTTCTTGGGAATCCGCTTCGTGCTCTCGCGCAGCAGGATCGTGGCGCCGCGCGTATACTTTCCGTACTCGACGGCCATGCGCGCGCGCTCCCGCCGCATGCCCAGGCGAACGGCGTCCGTGCTGATGGGGCAGTCCTCGATGTCCAGCGTGTTGCGCTTGCCCTTGGGCATGAAGCCGATGGGCGGGCAGCTGTCGAACGGCTTCTTGGTGCGGCGCCAGCCCTGCGGGCCGTCGAAGTGCGGCGTCAGTTTGGTGCGGTACCCATACTGCAGCGGGCTGCCGATGGTGTCCCGGATGGCGGGCACCAGCTCCGGCGGCAGCTGAGAAAAATGGCGGAACGCCTTCTCGACGATGCGCTTCTTGAGCTGCAGCTGGTGGGAGTAGTCCAGCATCTGGAACTGGCAGCCCGAGCACGTCGCGAAGTACTTGCACTGGATGCGGGAGTCGTCGCGCGAGGGCGAGGGGGTGACGACGGAGACGAAGTCCGCGACCGTGTAGTTCTCGTCTCGCAGGTGCCGGTATACTTTGGCCTTGACCGTGTCGCCGGGGACGGCGAAAGGCACGACGTAGACTCGCTTAGATCCTTTACGGAGGGCTAGGCCTTCTCCTGTCGAAGCGAGCTCGACGATATCGAGATCCACCTCGGATCCTTCTTCTGGCAGGGCTTCGGTCTTTGGCTCCTCCGCCTCGGTTTCCACCGATTCTACATTGCCATCGTCCGCTTGGTTAAGCGAGTCGATGAGATTCTGCACATCGATAGCCAAGACCTCTTCCGCCGACCCGGTGGCCATGTCCCGCTCTCTCTTGCGAGCCTTCTTCCCGTGCTTCTTATTTTCTCTCTTCATGCCCCGCTTAGACTTGTCGTGAGAAAAAGGTCTTTTCCCATGATTTTGTCTTGACTGCTGTTGGGGTTCATCCCCCATTTTGACCTGTCCCTCTGAAGCCATTTTAGACGAATTCGATGGTCCTCTAAGCATACGAGTAAAATCGTCGGGGCTAAGAAGGCCTTGGATCTCTTGGCTTCGTTTACTTTTGCCTTTTTTACCAGATCGATGTTGATAGTGAGCGCCTCTCACCTCGAAAGATCGAGGGCGGTTGATGCCGAGGAGGGGTGAAACTGATAGGTGTGATGAACGGATAGATGAAACAGGCCAATATAAAAATCTGCTTCTCAGAAATAGTGGCGGAATCGCTGATGAACAGGGCCGCATTGATTCAATTGAGCTGCTTTAGTAGGTTTCTTCACCTGTTGCTTACCTTAGGTACATAGTAGAGGTTAGGAATTTCATAATGAGAATTTCAAATCGATAAGCTTTTATTGGAGGTACACTAGCGCTCTATCCCGTACTGTCCGCACATGCCAGGCACTGTGCAATCCCTGCGTTACCCCCAATTGTCTCATCCATCTCGGTTGTTTCCCGCTCACCAAACAAGCGACAACTTCCCTCATAATGCCAGCAACTCGAATATCAGCTTGTTTCATTCTTCTTACTACTTCTGCCAGTACAGGCCACGTGATGCTTAGATCGTCGTGTCAAATATTGCGTTTTGCATTGTTTTGTTTGGCAAAGTCTTCTGGCGAACCCATCGGTATTTCAATAGAGCCAGCTCAAATAGGGGGGAGACAAACCGAGATCATAGCATCAATGTCCATTCCTTCTCTTTACATATTTTATATCAGTACAAGATCCAACCATAATCTAAATAATGATTACTGAAAAGTTCTCTAGCGAACCCCCCTCCCTCTTCTACCTTTTTTTTTTTTTGGTAGTCTCCAACATAACCTAGGCTATGAACGTGCCAACGATTTAATCGCCGCCGTATCCACTGTCACTCTCATCATCGCGCTGTTCTTCGTCGTGGTGCCCCTCCCTACCACGGCTTCCACGCCGAGTTCTTGCATCGCGCGTCCCATTGGCAGCCTGCTTGCTAGGTAGGGTCCTGGCAGACTTGGCGGGTAGTTTAGGAGCCTTGGGCAACCTTCGGGCCTTGGACAGCTCCTCTTGCGATCTCTTCTCGGTTTTCACTTCCGTCGGCCACTGACCTGTCTTCTTTCTTTCTTCATCCCATTCCTGCCTTCCGAGTTGCTGATTGGTGTTGAAGGGGCTAGCTTGGTCTCTCCTTGCTTTGTCATTGCTGGGCCGACCGCCGTGGAGATTCGTCACGGGGAATTCATGTATCTCCGAAGAACCAGGCATGATGTTCGCCCTCGCTTGATCCTCGTTGCTCTTGTTTGGGAACTTGGTGTAGAATCCTGGATGTGGTGATTCTTCTTCCAGTGATCTTCGTGTCTGAGAAGAATGAATGCGCGACGTAGGTCTTCCCGGTGTACTTCCGCCTGAGCTAACTCCGCCTCGGATATCTTGATGCTGCGCAGGTGTTTTATGCTGCCGATGGACTCTAGTGGGTTTTGGAGCCTCCTCCGGGGAAGAGTTGGAGTTCCTGGCTGTATCGGAATGCTGCACTCTGTTAACTATGATTCGTCCAGTTATCAGGATCGTGGAGATGAGTGAACCCCAGAAACACTTACCCCGAAGCACATGGTTTTCGATATTTAGCCTAGCCTGTGCTTTGTAGCTATGTCTCATGTCTTTGCTGTTATTTATGTCATGCATTATGCTGGTACTAGTGGCGTAGGGGCATATTTATTCTTTAGTCTGCTCATGCCCATCATGTAAGCAGGCTGGAGATATCCCTCCCCCCACGACCCCAAACCCCGAATGATACATCAGATTACCTAGGTTAGGTACCCACGCATGCCCGACATAGCTTGCAGAGCCGCATCTTTTCACCAGTAAATTGACTCTCAGCTTGGATACACATCGATTTTTTCACCGGGTCGGCTTACAACTGGTTTTTTTTTTTTTTTTTTTTTTTTTTTCAATGCGTGGGGTAACATTTACAACACACAGAGTAGGATCAGATCAGCCTCGTTTGGCTTTTCGGTGAGATGGCGCATACAAGCCAGTCTATAAGTACCCCTTTAAACGCAATGACTGGTCGAGAGCTTTCGGAACGGAATTGGAATCACCGTGGCGCATTTCACTCACTGGCTACATCACTGATCGTCAATTCGGGATAGCCGTGTTTTGGGCCTCGAGGGTCCGAGATGGTATGTGTCGGTGCTTAGGGCACCTAGCCAGCAGCTCATGGAATTATGTGGTTACCGACTTATGGTGAAGATCCTTTTGGATGTATTGATGCCTGAGAGCCGACTTGTTGATGGTGCGACTTGAAGACGAGAATGCATACGCTATGAGCAACGATATGTGATATGACGTGAATATGACTCCGGACATGCGACAGAGACCACGAAGGAAAGGCGAGAGTCGCGCAAGGCTGGAATGGGGATGAGTCATCAACGGCTGAGATGCCGATGTCGTCTCAAGAGTTCAGCAACCTCCGCCGCCACCACCTCCGCCACCTCCACCTCCACCTCCACCCCCATCTCCGCCGCCGCCCCAGCCGCCGCCGCCGCCGTCGTGACCGTGATGACCTCCGTGGTGTCCTCCGTGATGACCGACGTGATGACCGCCGTGATGGCCGCCCCCGTCACCTCCATTATACCCTCCATAGCTCCCGGATGCTCCATAGGTGGCTCTACCCCCTTTGTAGGCCTTATTATGTCTGACAGGCCTCGGGGCTCCATCGCCATTATATTCTCTGCTTGACTAGGTAGCCCGGAAGTACTGTTAGTGACGATCCCGGTTAAAGTGTTTGTGTGTTTGTGTGTTTGTGAGACAAGACGTGGTATACTTACGCCGAAACACATGTTTTTAGATGTTCGTCTGAATTCTTAAGTTACGGAATATCCATAGTCACATTAAGCATACAGTGAGTTGTATGAGAATCAGTGATATATTTATATCAATCTTTGCTGTACGCTATCTTGATTTCGCGTTGCATAGCCATCTCAGCTGCGTGAGGTACTCAGTGCCATCAATGACGTAGTAAGGCTGAACTCATAAGCCTATTCAATGCCTTCGGTCATTACAAGCGGAATCGCGTCTATTTTAACACCTGTTTTCATTGAGGCTGATGCATGGCGCAGGATCTTGCCCGGTGATGATGGTGTGTGGCTGACGTCTTCAGCTCGTATGGATAGGTGACGACTTGAGCGATCGGCATCAGCTTATGCTCATTTGATTCATTGGATTCGATTCGAAGGCCAAGACATGTATCTTATCACGTGCCCCGTCGCCTACCTAAGAAGGTCGGTAATCTCTCAAGGAATGTGAGATGAGAATATGAGATGTTGTGAAATCTGTTCCGTATGATAGCTTACAAATAGTCTCATATTATGAAAAGAGCGATAGAATCCGCTAACCTAGAGGTATGATGGGGTCCTCCTAGGTTGTTGTCGAAGCCCGTAACAAGCCCACCTTACTCTAACAACTGACCTATCAGGTAAGACGATTCCGTGCTGCTTATCAAGCTGCACTGAATTGTATCTACCTATCTCGGGGCACTAATCAAAGCCCGAAATGTCTTTCTCTCTACCATCATTTCAACCCTTTTCGACTCATTTTGTAGACTATTAAGCATAGAATTATCATCCAAGTTTCCTCTGTATATTAATGTATTCATAACATCCTCGGTGCACGAGCAATCGGGTGGTGATCTCCTTCGCGTAGCACCACCTACGCCGGAGAGAGTATCAAGGTACCTACTCCTGCAAGGATCCGCGGCGGATCACAACATCTCAGCCCCGGATCGCAACATCTCGAATTCGTACGACCCTAGCACGGCCAACGGCCAACGAAAAGAGAATGCGTAAGTTCTGCCGCCCCCGGCCCATCCCTTTCCAGTCGTTCCCCCCACTAAAAACCCCGACCGTTAGGAACCTTTGCGACGCTGCCGCAGAGCCTCCTGCTGCTGCTTCTTGCCGCCGCGCCATGCGTCGTGGCGATCCCGCCGGAATGGCAGCCAATCAGTCAGCAACAAGCAGTCCTGCACCAGCAATCTAGTTCGGGGCGGCGAGGCGCCGTCGCGTCCGAGAGCAAGGTGTGCAGTGATATCGGCATCGATCTGCTGGCCCAGGGTGTGAGTGTAGAGCCGTGTTCTTTGCGCCGTGTTGTTTTCCTACTTGCCTGGAGTCTGAAGTACCAGCTACCGTGTTCCGTCCGCATTGCTCACCATAATACCGCATCTAGGGCAATGCCGTCGACGCCTGGGTCGGCACGCAGCTCTGCGTCGGCGTCATCGGCATGTACCACTCGGGCATTGGCGGCGGGGGATTCGCGCTCGTCCGGGACGGCGAGGGTAACTACACCGTTATCGACTACCGGGAGTCCGCGCCGAGCTCCGCTCACGAGGACATGTACCGGGACAACGTCATGGGCAGCGTCTTCGGCGGCCTGTCCGTCGGCGTGCCCGGCGAGCTGAGAGGTCTCGAGCACGCGCACAAGAACTTCGGCGCGCTGCCTTGGAAGACGGTCGTGCTGCCCGCCGCGTCCGTGGCCCGGCGCGGGTTTGCGGTTACCGAGGATCTCGTGCGGTATATGGAGTTTGGACTCATGATAGCGGGCTGGAATTTTCTCGTAGAAGATCCTTCGTGGGCTCAGGACTTTGCTCCGGATGGTGAGCATTCTTTATCCTTCCCTTCTGATACTCCTTGTAAAACCATTGGATGGCTGATCTCATAATTCAGGGACACTGGTAAAATTAGGTGACACCATGACGAGGAAGCGGTATTCAGAGTAAGTTAGCAAATCCTTATGACGGACTAGGACCATCTGAGTTTATTGACTTGCTACTTAGGACGCTTGAAAAGATCGCTGAGCACGGCCCCGACGTATTCTATACCGGTCTCATGGGTTCGTAATCTCCCCTTTTCCCCCTACTCAATTCCACCCAAGTAGATAGGCACACCATTCTAACCACCCCAAAGCCGACGCCACAATCCGGTACATCCAAGAATACAACGGCACCATGACGCACAAAGACATGTCGGACTACTCGGCCATCATCCGCGACGCCATCAGCATCACGTACCGGGGTTTTAAGCTATACTCCTCGGGCGTCCCCAGCAGCGGTGCCGTGTGCCTCAGCACCCTCAAGACAATGGAAGGCTACGCCTCCGCATCCGACGCCAACCTAACCCTCCACCGCTTCGACGAGTCCATGCGCTTCGCCTACGGCGCGCACCAGGCCCTAGGCGACCCGGCCTTCGTCTCGGACATGCCATCCCTCGAGGCCTCGATGCTGGACGCCGCGCACGCATCCGCCGTCCGGGGCCGCATCCGCGACGACGCCACGCAGCCGGTCGAGAACTACGACCCGCGCCGGATCTACGCGCCGGCGCACCACGGCACCTCGCACGTGTCGACGGCCGACGGCCGGGGGATGGCGGTGTCCAGCACGACGACGGTGAATCTGCTGTTCGGCAGCCTGCTGATGGTGCCCGAGACGGGCGTGATTCTCAACGACGAGATGAACGACTTCTCGATCCCCGGCGTGCGCAACGAGTTCGGGTACGCGCCGTCGCCCGCCAACTACGTGCGCGCGGGGAAGCGGCCGCTTTCGTCGATTACGCCTGTGATTGTGGAGCGGCCGGCCGGCGAGTCCAGGTCTGGGTCTGGCTCCTCCGCGAGTATTCTTGCTGCGGTCGTCGGGGCTGCGGGCGGGTCGAGGATTATCAGCGCTACGACGCAGGTGCTGTGGCACATGCTAGAGCGCGGGACTTCGGTCACTTCTGCTGTTGTTGAGCCAAGGTTTCATGATCAGCTGATGCCGAATGTAGTCGAGTTTGAGTATACCTTTGATAACGCGACGGTGGCTAGCATGATGGACAAGGGCCACAATGTTACGTGGGTGCGCGAGGGGTTCAGCGCCGTGCAGGCTATTCGCGTACTCGAAGACGGCGGCTTCGAGGCAGCGGGGGAGACGAGGCAGAAGAATAGCGCGGGGTTGACGTTGTAGATACTTGTCAGATATTAGATGTAACTATAGAAATCATAGAACACGTATATTGTATGCACGTTCGAGTCTGAGCTAGAGTTACTCTTTGCGTCTAGGTATCACTCATGACTGATGGGTTCAGACGATAATCATTTTATTCGAAAACAACGTCCAACTATCACAAAGTCCCAGATATTCATTTCCTGATAAAAAGGCCCCTCACGTCCACGGGAATTCCTGATATCACCTCAGTCTTCGTCCCGACAACAGACAGACGTTAACACAATCAAAGCAGATGCAAACTCCGAATCCTCACCTCCTACTGTACAAATGCTGGGGTATCGGAAGTCTATATCACTCTCTAAGGGGTAGTAGTAGTAGTAGTAGCAGTAGTAGTAGTAGTAATTGTAGTGGGCGAATACAATTTTGCTCTTCATAGCTTCATCGCAACGAGCTTCTCAATCTGGGCTAACCATTTCTTCACAAACTCCTCTTCGCTAAATCGTTTGGACGAGAGTCGGGCTCTGCGTCTGACGGTGAGCGGGTCGGGATGAGAGAGGGCTTTCTCGAAACCCTCGGCAAATTCCGACGTTGTAGTGGCATGGAAACCTGATCATAATGTTAGCAATAGGTGACTACGTAGGATAACGACTTGCATACCCGTCGGTTGGCCATCAACATCAGTCACAATGTCCAATTTCGGACCGCCGCTGTTATGAACAACACAAATCAGGCCAGCCGCAAGATACTCGACTACACCGATTCCGAAATGTTCGTTCCACATTCCATTCACTCCTACAAAGGCCTTGCTGAGCCATTGAAGTATCTCGGACCACGAAGCATCCAGTTGGAAAATCACTTGATCCTTAATGTGGAGTTCATTGACCAACAGGCGAAGCTTGTAGACACGTCTTGAATCGTTGTCATCTCGGACACTGCCCAGAAGAACCAGCTTGGCTTCCTTCGCGGCAGGAGAACCAGTCTTGACGAATTCCGCGAATGACTGTAAGATGACCTGGTGGTTCTTCTCGGGGCGGAACTGGGCAATGTACACAATGTACTTCTGTCGTTGCTTCTCGCTCCCTTCGGATATCTCGACTTGTCGCTCGATCTCGTGGACGGCGCATGGTGGATACACAACAGCGATGGAGTTTTTTCTGCCCCTCTGCTTTCGGCGTGGTCCCCATATAGACTGAATGTGTCCTTGCGTCCACGTGGAATTTGTCATGACTACATCGACAGAAGCGCCCATCCACGAGTAAATGGCGGCGAAGATCTTCCAGTAGGATTTCTTGAGAGCGCCTTTGAAGCCAACTCCTTTACCGGCATTGACGCCCTGGCTTCCAACTGCAGTCTTGGGATCCAGCGAGTCAAGCATATCGGTAGAGATGGTAGGGTAGTGCACGTATGCGGCAGTTGGTATATCTGGAAAGAGGATCTTGCTTAGACCAAGCGTGAATGCGTATCCCATGGTATCCACAAATATATCAGGTACCAGAAGAGAGAAAGCATCCCATCCCATAATCAAAGATCCAAGGGATTGACCTAGTAGAGTCATGTGTGGCCAGGTAGAAGAAAGAACCCAGTGTCGAGTCGATAGGTAGAGGAAGTGGATCGTCGGTGGATGAATATCAATACTAAAGGTGTTCTATATACGTAAATCAGTAATTGTGGCATCGAACTAGTTATGTAAGAGCTTCTACTGACCTTGACTCTGGCAATCATGTTCTCTTTGGATACATCGTGGTCGCCCGTATACACTACAATCTTCGCATTGGGCCATCTCTTCTGAGTAGCTCGAACGGCAGCCCACAGAACTCGCTCACCACCGCCTCCGGCATTGCAGAAGGGATGGAAGAAGCCGATGATACCATCCCAATCTCGGTCACCCTTCTCTCCATTGCCGGCGGTCCCAAGTATAGAGCCTTCAATGTTCTCCCAGCCCTCATCATCACTGCTGGTGTTGCTGTCCTTTCTCTGCGCTTTGCCTTCTCGAAACTTGGCCTCGTTCTCGGCGGTGGTGCGGATAATTAAAGAGCGACGGCCTTCAGTCAGCTTCCTCAAATACCAGCCCAAGGTCGATCCGACTGTGTGGGAGAAGATGCGGAAGAGGAATGGGAGGAAGTAATTCCAGCATAGCAGTAAGGCGAAGGGGGTGCATGCGACGGCGATGGCCGTGAAGGCTAGAGTCTTGGGATCCATACCGAAGGAGAAGGGTGTTTGTTGGTAGGGAATTGCGCAGCTTGATCTGGACTGTGACATTTGCCTGAAGACTTGAAGACTAAAACTGCGACTGCGACCTCGACTGCGACTGTGACTGCGACTGCGACTGCTCGACACAGAACCTGCGGTCCAAGGTTGTTGCTCGGACTTGTGTCGAATGTTGTGTTTGTTTGGATCTAAGTATAAGTATATGCGTTAGGGATTAGGTGTTTGGGCGTCAGGCTTCGCCAAAGCCAGACCATTTGACCCATCGATGTGACCTGGTGATGATTGCTTGCGTTGCAGGTCAAGCGTGTGATCATTAACGACGGACAAGGTACCTAGGTAGGTTACCTACTACATAATGTATGAAGAGCAAGGTGTTCTAAATGTCCCACCTCCCGTTAAAAGCATCACGCCGCTCTTGATATGCATCTACCTGGGTACCTGGAGGAGCGCCACATTCCTACACAAGTACCTTCGTATGACCCGTGACCTGCACCTCCTGCCCCACCACTCATAGCTGCATACAACTTACAGGGGTTGTTATCGATAGAAGCCAACATTTCCAATGCTCCCCTGGAGTTTGAGAGAGAATTCGAAAGCAGCAAAGTCACTTCATAATTCAAGGAGACATGTCGGGGCCTTGAGAAACACACAAGCCATGTTCCTAATATACCTATAAAACTTGATTCCATCAATCATTCATCATAGACACTAGCTACTCGGCATCAGCATGGTTCATCATGAGCTCAATCCATCTATCTCGACCCCTTCGGCTGGCTAGACCCATTGGCCTAACATCAATATTCGGAATTCAGCCTTGCTATCCGAGACCCTCTCTCGTATCGTCATGTCATTATGAGAAACCGTCTGGGGTGAGATCATTCCATATCGCGCCGGCTGTCGTAGCAGTGACGCAAGCCACCCAGGATGCGATCATCAGCCTTCACAGCGCTACGCACATGCCATGGTTTCTGATAATCCCCGCCTTCGCGGCCGGGATCAGCGTCTTCCGGCTGCCTCTTAAAGTATACACCCACGACCTCGACAGACGCCGACTCAGGCTGCAGCCAGTCCTGCGTGCATGGATGGAACGCAATATACGGGCCATTCACCTGGAAGCGGAGAAATCCGTGCAAACACTCTCGCAAGCACATTTGAGACGAGAGGCGAATATAAGGCTATGGAGGACCCATCGCAGAATCTACAGTAGCTTGGGCTTGCAGCATTGGAAGTCGTATACCGACTTGTTAGGCCTGCCGTTCTGGCTTATCGGCGCGGAGTGTATCCGTCGACTGTGTGGTGGCCCCAGAGGCATCATCGGGAGGTTTTTTGCTGGACCCGCTGACGAGGTCCCGACCGTGCCGAGTATCGAGGGGACAGGTGAGATGACAGGACCGGCAGTGGAAAACGTGGCCGCAACTGTCGGCCACCTCTCTGCAGCCGATCCGTCTGCAGCCTCCGCCGTGGTCGAGCATGCGAAGTACCTACCAGATCCTAGCATTGCCTTGGAAGGCTGTCTCTGGTTTCCCGACCTCGCTGCTGCCGATCCCTACCACATTCTCCCTATCGCATTATCAGCCGTTCTAGTTTTTCGTCTCATACCACGGTCTGCAGCGAGGAGGCGACATGTCCTTGGACTGGGTGGCGACAACGAACTTGATACGGTAGTAAAAGAATCGTGGCTAGTTAGGCTTCGATTTAAGTTGCAACGAGTTCTCATCTTGTTGGCAGCCGCCGTTGGTCCCATGACCATGGACCTCCCCGCCGCGATACACCTGTACTGGTTGTGTTCGTCCCTGTTTAGCTGGGTCACGAATCGGGCACTAGCATACATGATTCCAATCAAGTCTGAGCGAGTTTCCTGGTGTAAAGATACAGACCCACCTGTGTACATCACGCCTAGGCAAAGAGAGAAATCCGCATTACAAACTGCTCGGGAGGAGGGCAATCATGATAAAATAGAAAAATGAGATGGTATTCTCATATATCTTGGTAGTCGAAGCATGTCACAACTTACTAGCGAGATGCTAAGGTGATTCGAGACTATATGTTGCAGTCGTTATAGAATACACAAACCGAGATAATCCCATGATTACCTAGACCCCGAATCGGGGAAATCCCCAGGGGTGAAACATAAATCTGTTTATCATCATTACGATGATGGCATATCACCTAACGACACCATGGACGAGACAAGTGAAAATGCTTGAAATTCCCAAGATGTGAGAGAAACCGGCTGTTTTCACCCACGGATAGCTTAATACTGATATCTGATATACTGAACTACATGTAATAAAAGACCATACGAAATACCTCGGCTGACTCCAAAACGCCCGTAATGCCTGCTGGTACACTCTATCGGAGACAATCCAAAGACCCAGATTTATCCCAAGAAGACAGCTAACAGAACAATAGCCATGATGACGGCCAACACCAGCAGCAGGCAGCAAGCCTTGCTCCGCGCGTTCTTCTGATACCGCGCCGCGCTCCGCAGCTCGTAGTCGGCGCCGCGCGTGTCGTCGCGCACGTTCACGGCGTTGTTCTCGATGGTCTGCAGCTGCTCGCCCTGCTCGCTGACGATCTGCGCCACCTGCTGGAAGAGCACGTTGAGGTCGCCGACGCCCTCCTCGATCTGCCGGATCTCTGCCTCCCGCTCGGTGATCAACGTGTCCTGGAAGTCGACCTCGTCCTGCGGCGCCAGGTGGATCTGCTCCTGCTCCTGCAGCTGCAGCTGTTCGCCTTGGTGGCCGGACGCGCCGCCCTCGGCGCCCGTGTCCTGGTCTAGCGCGGCCTTGGCGGCGGTGACGGACGCCCGTTGCTTTTCGATGGCGGTTCGCTGGAGGGATTGGAACTCGCTGAGGGCGGCTTTGAATTGGCGCGATAGCTTCTGCTGCGAGTATTTTTGGGTGGGCTATCGTATAATTAGTTTAGATACCTATATATACGCCGGAGAAACTGCCGATCTCGGACTTACCGTCGCATCTTCCCACGTTTGTATCTTCTTTACACCTTCACCGACTTCCTTGAACTGCTCCGTAGATTCTTCGATAGTAACGTGTACCCGCTCTCGCAATCGGGGATTGTCTCGTCGTGTGCCGAGGAGGCCGATGTCCGACTTCAGCTTCGAGATGTTTCCCTGGAGATGGAATAGCTTGTTCATGAGGCCTTGCGACAACCTCGAAAACTCCGGATCATCCGAATAGGCGCCATTGTTCTGACGACGACCCCCTCCACTCCCAGCCTCTATCGACGATAGCTGATCGAAAGACATGACCGGACAATTCGAGATAAAACGAAGGTGGATTACGGGCGAAAGCAAAGTGACGGCTGTCGAAGTGATTAAACGATGGAAAGTTGCGATACCGAAGAAATATGAAGAAGGAAGGACATTCAGGTGATATCGGCAAGGCAACCGAATTGGGGAGGTTTCAAGATTGGAGTCGCACTCAAAGCTTAGCTAACGTCATTTACAGATAACCCGATAACCCACTTAGAGATCCTGCTAGTAATTGCATACTCGAGTAAGTACCCCATAGTACCCACTTCAGTACATCAGTACCTAACCTATCTCATCAGACCCCTGCCGTCTGATCGACCTGTGGCTAATGCAAGAGCTCGAGTCCCAGTTTAGATTTTTTATTTTATTTACATTCGCCTGACAATGAGGTACAAGGCAACGGTTTCTGCAGAGCAACCACTCACCCATACACCATTTCTGTCTTTTTCTTTCAATCTCAACTTCTATTTCCGACTCGTTTGCGCATTATCTTACTACAGTACATGCGCACGGCAACTTGCTACTTATAAGATTCCTACGATGCATTGATCGAACTCGATTTGTTTACCGTTGCAAACATGCCTCCCGCAGCTGTGCGCCGAGCGCCGTACAGAGATTTCCTGCAGCCTGCCCTGCAGAGACGCTTCGCCTCTACAACCGGGTTTCTACTGGCACTCGCTTACGTCGAGGCTGTTACTCTGTCTAGATGGAATCACTGTACTTACCACCTATTGTATCCTTCTAGACAATGTTGGACTACTAACCTTTTACTCTAGTATTCTGGCCGTGGTTCCCGATCGGGTTGCCTGGCATACGCACTCTCGCGATATTCGGCAGCATTCTACCCATCATCATATTACGAATTGCTCATTCTCACATGGGTCTCCGAACCTCTAACTCGCCGATCGATACCATCCGCCGCACCGCTTTTTCGCTTGCTACTCTTGAGACAGTCATCACATTTGCCGTATCTGCCTGGCTGTTTAGCCAAACATACCTGTTCTCGATCCCAGCCGATAGCAACCTCGGTTGGATTACGTACTATAGCGGAGACCGTGCGCGATTGAACGAGCGAGCTCTTTTCTACACCGTCAACTTGATAATCCTCGGAATCGTTCAGGGCGTCATACACATATCCTTGGATTATGACCGAATGCTCTTGGGGAGGGTTAAGCCGCGACGTGAAGGAGACGCGAACGATCGACCCCCGACGGGCTGGGAAAAATTCACCGAGGCGGCTCCCGCTGTTGTCGTACGTGCCGGGATGCTCTCTATGGTTGTTGCTCTCGTCAACTACGTCGTGCTCTACCATTTCCTTAGACGTTGGGCCTGGAGCTGGGCACTTTCGTTTTTCCGCATATTCTACAACCTACCAAAATCCAACATCCCGCCCAGCCAAGCACCATGGAGTCTCTTGATGCTCGGTCGGTCAATCTGGGCAGGCTTCTTGCTGTGTCTGTTGTGGTATGTCGCGGACATGGCTTTTAGGCTACAGCTTGGAAAGGAGCCTCTAAAGAACAACCAGCCGCTTAGCGCCGAGTCCAAGGACCCTAATGGAAGCTTGCTGAACGGGCTGAAGAGCAAAAAGACACGCGTATCTGTATGTCGTTTTCCCCCTGTCTTCATTGTTCGAAGTACTCTGCTAATTGCGTAGGCTTTTGCTATGTGGGAACTGGCCCTAATCGCGCGAGATTTCGATGCCAGGAGGCAGGCTATCTTTGAGGACATTGATCGTAAGGATGGACCTATGTGGTCACAGCTTTACGTCACATGTTTGAGTGTGCTCAAGGCCGTCGAAGAGAGGGTTGATAATTACGGCAAGCCACCTACTCCGCCTCCTGCACCAGCAGAAACAGCTCCCCAGCAACCGCCGCCTCGACTTGTACAGCCCCCGAAAGACGACAATGTTTGGGCCCCGACGGCACCTCCGAAGGGTCTCCGAGGTGCCGTGGGCAAGGTTGTCAATAACGTGATCACATCTCCGGGAAAAACGCCCGCAGAGGTTTACCTGCCCGAAGCTAAGAAGAGAGCGCTGGAGGCTACTGACCGTATCCTAACGCAAGAGCAAAAGGATATGCTTCGACCGGAAAATGTTAACACGATGGTCCACACGTTAGCATTCAAGGTCTTGAGCACGCCCACGATCGGCCCGGTGTTTCAGCAACTATTCGGTCGTCGATTGACAACTGCTGTCTTTGGCCAGCCATACGGCGAGCCCAGCATATACGTCAACGCAGCCTACGCCGTATCCAAGCTAGCAGTATCCAGTCTCGCGGAGGACCGGTACGGCAACGTACAACGAGACGTGCCCGCTCTCATACGGACCTTCACGACCATTATCAAGAAACTAGAGAGGTTTCGCGACACGCTTCCAATTCACTGGACGGATCTACGCAAGACCAGGGAGTGTGCCGAGGTGGAAGAGCTACTCGACGCGCTCAAGGACGGGCTGGGCGAGCTTGTTACAGCTTTTTCGCCGTACAGCACTGATCTGCGACTTACTAGGGCGGACATGCGGCTGGCGAGAGAAGCTGCGGAGAAGCCGCAGAGGGCGGCGGAGGCACCGGCCGAGCAGCCGAGAGTACCTGCCGTGGAAAACGGAGCTGCAGCTGCGGCAGACGGCAACGCAGAGCCCGAGATGCGGCAGCTGCGCTAGGGGCGACAGTTGCTGAGATTGAGCCTGACGGATGAGCGCAGAAGTCCCAGCAATGGTTTGACTTTACAATAAATGTACGATTAGGTCGTGCTATGATAGGATGTAGCAGTAATGAATACGATATAATGCATGAAACTTTTCTTTGGTCTACTTGTGAGCTAATGTATATGCACCTGTTCCGTACGCGAAGATTGATATAGTATCGTGATATCAGCGTTGATAACGAGGCTGCGAGGTTACCCCATCAACCCCATCAAAAGGCTGAGGCTGAAGATGACGAGGCGATCCAATCGGGAATTAGTACGAGAAGTGGGGTTGTCATATCCGAGCCATGTTTTAATCCCTGTCCCTGCATGCCAAATCTTACGAAGGACAAACACGAAACCTCTTTTCAACTTCATCTCTCGTCATCTCTCTTTCTCTCTCCTTTGTCATCTCCACCCCATTCAGATGTCCACCTCCGGGACCATCTATGGCTTGTACAACTAATAGATCATAATTCAAGTGTTTGAACTAGGCAGATGCAATGAATATTCACCTCTTAACATGAGCTTCGAATTCTCCTTTTCAATTTCGCGGTTACGCAATAGCCGGAGCCGAGCCGCGCCGTGCGGCGAAAGGAATGTCACTACATACTCGCTTTCCATTTTGACAATACCCAGTTTCACACTACCATGAAGGGCACCACCCTCGTGTTTCGAATAGTCTACACTTCTATCTATATCTTATTATGTCTTCTCCTTGCCGCTCTACTTCTCGTCGTGCCCGGCGACTTCGTGCGCCAGGTCTTGACCAAGACAAATCGCCAATATATCAACCTCATCGTCACCGCCACAGTCTATGTTCTTACTGTTCTCATCGTCTTATTCGTCTACGCGCTGAGACTCTATGTCACGCGGACGGTGTTGGCATCGATACCCAAGACATGGATTCCTATTGAGAAGGGAGATGTCACCAAGGAGGTCCGTAAGATGATCGCCACCAATCTCAGCAGAAGCGCCGCCATCGCCTGGGAGGCCCGCCCCAAGGTCATAGCTCCTGATACCGGTATAGCTTCCTTCGACGGCACAGCTGAGGAAATAACACGGGCATCGGGTGAAGCAAAAGAGCAACGGAAATCTCTTCAGCTGTTCCGGCCGAAACCGCCCGCAACCGTCGAGGAGAAAATGGGCATCTCTTTGCCGCCCCTGCTACCCGTATGGGGCGAGATCGAGCACGACGGTTGGGGCTCGCCAACGTCGCCGGACCTGCCCAATCTCCAATACTGCACCGTCATCGCCGAGCTGCCCAACCTCATCGAGGCCAAGGCCGTCTCCCAGGCGCCCCCGGACCCCAACTCCGCCGTGGATCCGCCGACGCTGGACGCCGACGCCGTCGCGCTCCTCCAGCGCGCGCCGCACATGACGATGCGGGACTACGTCGCGCATCTCGTCGGCGTCGGCGTGCTGCCGCCGAACTCCCAGGACAGCACCACCCTCGACGAATTTCTCGACTGCTACGAGCGCGCCCGCTTTTCGACCCGTCCCCTGTCCAACGCCGGCTTCCGGCATCTCATGCACCTGTTCGCGGAGCTCCTGCGCGCCATGCAGCCCCTGGACTCGGCTTCTTCTTCGCTGTACGGACCCGAGGATCCCAACGACCGCGATGGCGGTATGTATGACGAAAGCGACGGCCACATCGACGACGACGCGCCGCGGGACACCACGCCCACGACGCCCGCGCGCAGCGATTCTAGCTCTTTGAGCGTCGCCAGTAGCACCCGGTCACGCGGCGCGCGCGGTGAGTCGGCGCACACGTGGCAACGGTACCGCACCGCGCCGACGACGCCGCGCAGCAAGACTACCGGTGGGAGGGCGCCTAGCTCGAAGAGCAATAGTCCCAGTGGAAGCGGTAGTTTCGCGCAGGCGAGACGGGCGTATCCCGTGAGTCAGGCGTCGAGTTCGAGTCTGCGGTCCGCGTCGCAGGCTTCGCAGGCTTCGGTCATACGGCTCGCGACAAGAGAGGACTTTGGGGATTTGCCTTATGTGCTGCGGGTTGGGGAGACTTTTTGATTTGGGGTGCATTGTATTGGGTTGAGAAGAGAAGAGGGGGGAAAGAAGAGAAGAAATATGAGTTTGGGGTGGAATGCTGCGAGGCTAAAAAAAAGTCATGATGTTCATGCAGAAGCGTCCTATGCAATGCTATCAGGGCTTGCCACTGCTTGGTTACTCAGCCAACTCCCACTCTGAGGAGATTGAGCATTGTCGGCTTCGATGCATTTGAACTCGATCCTTTTTAAGCTCATCAATTCACGTCGCCTATGGGCAGAGGGATGCTGCGAGGCTAAAAAGAAATCATGATGCTCTTGGAGAAGCGCCTTGGCATTGCTCATTATTTGGTCGAGTCTGACTGTAAGGGGATTGGGCGTTTCCGACCTCCATACATTTGAACTCAAATCCTTTTCAAGCTCACCAATTCACGTCGCTCGTTGGCAGGGGACTTAGATATAAGGAACGGTTTGTATACCAACTTTCGATATTGTCTAATGTAATTTTTTCTTTCCAAGCAAGTTCGCATCCAAGATGTAATTCTACTCTTTCAAACCCCTAACCTACCTGGTACCAAGATCCCAGAATCCCAAAATCCCAAAGAGCGACGCCACGCTTCCATCATCATCATCATTATTCATCAAGCTCTTGTCGTTATTCCGTCTCTCGTTGTCTTTGAGCCCGAGTGGCAGACGCTCATCTATGATGGTGTTAGCGCGCCATTACATCCTCGTTATGTGTCAAGCAAAGTCGTGCAATGCCGGCTCGGACATGGCGCCACGGCATCCAAGACATGATGCTCATACCGACGACTATGTGTGGTTGCGAGATCATGTCACCCTCGACGCCTTTATAAGGCGCCATCGCACAGCTCAGCGTCGAGATGAGGCATAGTTACGATACACGTGGAAATAGTGTGAACTATTCTGCCCACACGAAACGACAACCAGATCTGGGCGGACGAGGCATCGTTATGCTGTACCCGAAGAGATGTCATGAAAGGGGAACGTACTACTGCGAGCCCTGCTGGTACTTGGCCAGTGCTTCGTCGACCTCGCGCTGCACCTTGGCCTGACGGGCTGCGATGCTTGACTGGGTGGGGTGGCCCTGCTGGAGGAGAGTCGTGATAGGAGCGTCGCCCTGGACTACACCGGTCGTGTAGGCGGCGGTGGTCGAAGATGGGGCGTGGTCTGCATGTTTCGGGGTGGTGTGTGTGTTGGACTTGGTGGTTCTAGGCGGTGAAGATGGATGTTAGTGATGTTAGTCAAGGTCTATGCTGTCTTGAGGGACAAGTGAATAATAGGTGAACCTAAGAGAGGGGAGGGGGAGGGAGAGGAGTACTAGTCACGATACGTGGCTTAGGAATAATAATAGTGTTGCAGAGGCTTGTTTTTCTCTCACTACCTAGGATGGAGAAATAGGGCGTATGATTCGGCACTAACATGTTCGTGTTATCCATGGCCACTCGGGGTTGGGCAAGCTCAAAGCGTGAGGCAGTATTGTATATAATAACAGGAGAAGATGATCTGCAATTGTATGTCCTAGGAACGTCTGCTACTTAGCTTGTTCTTCGGGATTTTCATTAAGAATGGACCGCGGAGGAAGCATGATCTTATATAGGTAGAAAACAAACTTCGTGTAACACTCCCTATCAATACACAATGGTCCATCTCTTCGCAGCCACTCCTGCTGCCCAAGCTTCTAGCGTATTCAAGCTTCTCGCAAGCCAGATACATGCCTCATAGGAGTGGAAATACCAATTCAAATTGATTGGACGGGTTATCCGGTATTCCCAATCGACCCCTGCTCAGGTTGCCTTGTTATCACACTAGGTTACCTATCTGATGGTCCGCAACTGGTCGCGACCCACTGCTCACTCTAAATCTCATTACTAGCTCCAAATTTCTAGGGCTCACTGCGCAAAAATGCATCCCCTCTGCTACCAGGTTATCCCACCCCATCCCTCCTACCAGCGTAGAGAATGCGCCATCCATCCAGGTGATACAAAAGGGTAATGCAGAAGAGGCTCCATTAAATAATACAAACCGTTAATATATTCAACTCATTGAAATAACATGACATAATTCCTCCACGTGCTTCCATTCCCTATCCGTGAGGACCGACGTCGCGACTACCTAACATTGAGCGTATGTCTACCCGCCTTTTCTCACCACGGCATTTAATTGACTCGTGTACGAGTAGCTTGATATGCTAGGACATTCGGGAAATTATCTCTTATTGAGAAAAGAAAAAACCATCGTATTGCGGACGGAAACTCGCAACGCCTATAAGGGAGCTGCACTGTTGTCTGTTTAAATCATGTATCTCGTATAAAGCGATTGAACTGATCGACATATTGTTCTCTTACGTTATTGAAGAACCCTCCAGCCATGGGTATAAGTGGAATATAACGTTTTCGCCAAAAAGAAAGATACCCTAGGTGCAGATGATGGTGGTTGAAGAGAAGTAATGAATATCTTTACATCCTTTCGCGGAAATAAGTTATATTCATACACATGATTGTAACGAATAGCCAGTGACGTGGCTTTAAGGTGACAATAAGTACAGAAATTCGAGGGCTCGTTAAATAGTTGTGAGGCTGTCCACACTACGGTATTGGAATACTGAATTTGCAATGAGTGTCGTGTCCTACGGTTCAAATGGATGTTGAGTTATGATATAATTCTTATTGCCTGTGCCCTGTGTTCCTGTCTTTCTCTTTTAATCAAGCTTCTTGTGCTTAGTAAGCCGAATACCTAGATGTCAAACGAATGACCCGAGTTTAACCATGAGGCAATCCCCATATATGAGATTGATTCAAGAGTGGAATACATGGGTGGCAATCGCTTTGGCGCAGCCTCACTAGATTATCAGGCAGCAACAGGTCACCCTCAACAACATCTCTTGTTTAATCTCGCACGAAAACTAGTCGGGTTATCTACTTAAGTTATGACACCACGAAAAACAAATTCCCACCAGTATTCATATCTACCAACGATTCCAATCAAGGACATCATTGCGTCACGCCGCTCGGACCAGATGTATTAATCCTGGAATCATCATGTCCCGCTTATGGTGTAGTTCAACGGTCGTACTTGGCGAATAAAAGGTCATCGATAATTGTGGCGGTGAAGGTACTTACCACTCATGATGAGCTTCGAGTATCAACATGTCGGATCTAACTTCCATTGAACCACCTATATTAGACGGCCGTGTTTGATCCAGAGCTTTTGGCTCAGGAAGGGCTTTTTTTTCGGTAGTAAAAGGCACCACACCTGGGCAACGGGAAGAAATGGATGGTCCTGGGCATTGTTACTAAAATTTGCCACCGGCGAGGGTGGCGGTCAGCTCGTCCGGATCGCGTGCGCATTGGTTGCAGTTACACCGCAAACGATTCGGACATATCACGTCAGACGGAACGAATGAGGCAAGTTTCAATATTATAGCAGGGAGTGGCGCTTTCAGTACCTTGCTCGTCTTTCAGACGATTTTTCCTTATCTCCTCTCTACGGGGAATAAGAAAAAGAAGAATGAGTCAGGAACGCCAAGGAAACGACAGTATGTCTAGAGCTGGAGTAGTACTTTAGATCATTCGGCTTGGACTTACACTGGAAGTATATGAACTCGGTGTGATTATTTGCACCTATTACTCCTTTCGTCTTCATTCACCAATCACATCTGTGTCGAGGTGCCCATATGCTCGTAAACCTTCCCAAAGACGACGCCCATCTCCTCGATCTTTCCATCCAGGCCGGGCTGCTCCAAGCTCGCGAAGAACCTTTCGATGAACTCGCCAAGCGGCATGGCTGGTAAACGGCTTTTCAAGTCCGCGTTGCATGGCGATCGTCGCCTCGCGATGGGCCTTCTCGAGACTGGTATCTGTCTAAGGCGGTACAATCTCAACGACACGCACGTTTTCCCCGTTTGGCATTGCCGCGAGTTGCTGTTGCAGTATCTTGGCCAGTGACTGTACCCCGGACTTGGTTGCGCAGTATGTCGGTTAGAGGCTTAGGGGCACATATCCAAGCGAGGAGCTTGTCATGAAAGGGGTTGTCTCAGTTCCCTTGCTGAGGAGCTGGAATAGGTGTGGCGCAAAGAGACGGATGAGTGGCGCTGGCGCCGGCGCCGTTATGTTCGTCGTGACTTCGTCGTCGATGCCGTCAGCTTATTTTATCAAGGCATGGAAGATGCGGGACGGGCCGCGTTTGCCCCGGTGCTTGGCACTGGCCCGGTCTCGGACGGAACGGGAATCGTACCGTTCAGTATGTGGAACGCCGGCTTCGAGCACAGTTCGGTGCTACTTAATGTCAACCCGATGGACACGGCACGCGAGCTGCCAGGTTACAGCTCGTCATTCCTATTTTGGTATACTTTCAGTCTCTTCGCATCTATCACCCAACTCATGACCTTCCATTGCCATGTGGGAGTATCGACGGCATTTATAATAGATTATTAGAACCTTGCAACTTGTTATCTGCATCGTGCTAGAAACGCAAACGGCAAACGAGGCGAACTCGGGACGTAAACTCGTAACCGAGGCTATTTCTTCGTAAAGCAGGTCGGATTCTTCATCGCGGAGTGTTTCCACATAGGGCAACGAAGCCTGGATAAAGCGAAATCAAGACATGTGGAATCTGAATCAAATGGCATGACTACAATCAAACATGATTAGAATGAAGATCGCGTCACTTGACAGTAAGGGGAGCTGGATGAGTCAGCATGTGTGGGGTCTACAAAATGCGCCATCCACAACTTCAGTTTCAAATCAACATCGACATGATCGGAACTCGGTACCATCAAATGTAAATTGACAACTATTAGTATCTATCCAGTCTGATCTACCCCACCGCCCGCCAGATCCATATACTTTACTCAGGGTCGGTAGGAGTAACCGTAGTGCTCTGGTAAGTAGCGCAATCGGCACCCGTCACGTCAACCACCATCTGCGCCGCATCATCGTGGCCCTGCGCGCACGCGCCGCTCGCCGTAACCAACGAGCTGCCGTTGAACTGGACAAGCTCGATATCAGAAGCCGCGCAGTCCTCGGCTTTGAAGTCTGTGCCGTTGAAGCCCACGCAGGCGTCAACACCCACGAGATCCGGCCGGAAATCCGCCGTGAAGCTGCGCTGCACGCGCAGCACCGAGTCCCCGTTCAGCGTCGTCGGCGTGATCTGCCGGTCGGCCGACGTGTCCACGCACGCGGCGTCGACGATCTCGCCGTTGTTGCGGAAGGTCAGACACTCGTTGCCGGGGACCCCGCCGTTTTCCTTGAGGACGATAGTATTACCCGTCGCGGCGGTGGTAGTGTTGGTAGCGGAGGAAGTGGCGGCTGCGGCGGCGGAAGTGGTGGTAGTCGTGGACTTGCTGCCTTTCCTGGCTTTGGTCGCACTTCCTTTGCCGGTGTTCTGGTTCTGGCTCTGCGCGTTTGCTGCGTTTCCTGCGTGGTGGCGTGTTAGCAGAGATGAGGCTTCCTCGAGGTCGGTGGATCGCGCCGTAGAAGAGCGACCGCCGATAGCTACCGCGGAGGCGGAGGCGGCGAGGAGAAAAACGTTGAGGAATTTCATGGTGGTTGAGGCGTGTGAAAGCGCAGACGGGGATTTGAAGATTAAGGTGCGAACTGCGGCTGACGATAGAAAAAGTAGATAGAAGGTAAATACTAGAAGTTGCAAAGAACGAATTTGGCACAGCCAAGAAAAGAATGAAATAATGGACAAGAGAAGAATTGAATAATCCAAAACGAAGCATTATAGCCATATCTTCGCGATCAACGACAAGTATTTATATGATCGCCATAATGGAAGGGCCGTATCCATGGGTCTGGGTCCTGTATCGCCTCAGGGATCTGGATCATCAAATGCGACGGGGAACATGGGTCAATCTCGTCCCATCTTGCAATATGAGCTCTCCCCAAGCCCGTTTTGGGCAGACGACAGGTAGGCGACGTCTCACCATGTGTGAAACAGGGAGTGAATTTTTAAAACATGTAATGACCCCTTTCCCACCCCTGGCTAGAGCGCCAGGATCGAAATGGAGCCAAGAGCGGCTACCGGGCCGAGGCCGGTTTTAGTCACCATCCATATTCCGTGGTATTTTCCTTAAAATTATAATGACCATATAAATGACTTTACTACGTTGCTCCGCATATTCGTACTAGCTTTTACCATGGCCGGAAACGAATTTAAAGAAGGAAGTCTTGTGGATAATGAGTAAAAGAAAGAAAAGAAAAAATCAATAGCTCCACTCCGTTTCGATCGGAGGTCCTCCGGGTTATACAAGACCGGCGCGCTTCCATTACGCCATGAAGCTTGTGCATACTGCTTTTGCTATTGACGTGGAATTTTCTTGCTAGTATAGTAGAATATCGGTAGAGGAAAGTAGCTTACATGTATCTTCAGTTGATACATTGTAGCATCTAGCAAATTAGCAGTAACCACAACGCCTTGTCCCCTGGTCCCAAGCCATCCACTGGTGGTAGTGGTCCTGCGAGAACTTATCCAGTTTTAGTGCCGAGCCTCGTTGCGGCAAGTGACACTCCATATTCGTCATCTTTCGAGGAGCCGGGAAATGCCTAGGTGCGTAGTTGGTTATCAAAGAAAATAAGATGGAACAAGTCCATAGTTCACAGAAAGCACAACATCATCGTAGTACAATCATAATTCTGAAGATAATCATGATAGCAATATAGTTATTTCCAAGAGAATATATATTAAGTAAATCGTGATAATGCAGCTAGTTATGTAGGTAGGTACCTAATCATAACCGACCTGTAGCGTCTCGCCACTCCGTTCTGTCAAACTTTAATTCCGAGTCCGAGTCCTTATTTGTGACACTCCCCGCCCAGGGAGAAGATAGCCATACCAGGCTCGGTATGTAATAGCACCCGATTCCTGGATTGTTGTGTTGATCATTTATAGTACTTGGCTATAGCATCGCTCACATCATCCTGAACCTTAGCTCTGCGGGCAGCCTCGCTCGATTGTATGCTTTGTTTTTGCTGAAGAAGCGTCGTAATAGGAGCTTCACGATTGGCTACTCCGGTCGTATACTCCTGGAGCCTTTGAGCTCTAAGTGAATTTGGTTCAGTCTGATTACTGGCATGTGGTGAGTTGGAGCTGTAACAGATGAGGTGACGTTAGTTCAACCCTGTTTTGGAAGAAAATAAACCATACAAGGGAAAGGAATTGAGGATCAAGATGTTCGTGCAACCAGTGTACTCGAGGATGGCCTCCGATGATGATAAAAGAGGGGTGTGGTGAAAGATATCGAATAAACTTGGTAAACACTTACTTGTTCCCGTCAGACGATTGGGATTGGTTGTCCATGACCATTGAAAGCGAAGTCGCGCAACGAAAAGGAAATTATGAAATTGAAAGCTCATAGATTACACGACACAGTACCAATCGTCTCTATTTAAAGACCTCGCGTTGTCTCTTTTATCCTCAGCGAGAATCCCGGTGCCTATTACCCAGGGTTTTATGCATATCTCTTCCCCAGAAACAAGTACTGGAGGGTGCTTAGCACCATGAAAGGAGAGATAGACTGACTACTACACAGCGGCGTTAGGTTAACACTAACCATACCAATGGGCTTGATGCGTATGAGATTAAGTTACACGAGACTTTTTGGTCAGCATTAAGCGCGTATGGGGTACGTCTAAATCCCCCCCTTTAATATTCTGGTAGTTGTCTAGACGAGTAGGTATATTTAGCTCAAATAGATTCAGTTAACCCACAATCGTAACAAATTTCGGCGTCGTATTCCAGGACGACATACGTAATTCGAAAAGGAAAAAAAATGTGAGGTATAACAGCCAACCAGAAGTTATTTTTGACTACCTTCCTTGCATCTTAATATGGAGCTAACTACCTTTTCACAACCAACTTAACCAGTTCGCTTCATCGCATTTCCCGGCACCACGTTAACATGCAATCCCAAATGGTCCGGGAAACGGAGCCGAGAATTCCATTACCTCCGCTCTCTATTGTTTACCTATATATCCGAAAGCTTAAAGTCACGTTCCCCACGTAGTTAGATGGGTTTGTCTTACATCTGCAAAAGATCTTACCTGCATATTGAATCCTAAAAATATAGATGGAAACCCTAAGAGGCTTACTGTGTCAATTGCCGCTACCCCAATTCTGACGGAGGCTAGGCGTTAAGCATATATTGGATCGAGAGTATTGAAATACGTATGTCCGCTGCAGTAGAAGTAGCTTTATCAAGATATTCAAATCTGGCTGACTAGAAGCCTATTACATCACGCCTAACTTTGGTTAGGTACAGCTACGAGAGAACAATAACTGTCGTATTTATATCTCCACCCCTATAAACACCAAGATCAATCCAAATTTACAAGTTATTCACAATTCCACCTGTCGTGTTGTAATTCACCTCAATACTGAGGTGTCTTTACGAAACTCAACTGTAGCCAAGTTAGTGGGACTCTTCGTTCATGGAAATTAGGAAAACAGCCTGGTCCCCAACTCATTGACCCCCAGTCTACCTAGGTACTTAACTAAAACGAGCTTACTTTGCCGTCTGATTATACTTTTCTATCGCGTCACTAACTTCTCCCCGAACTTTGGCTTGACGAGCAGCGTTCCTCGAGTTGGCGTCCTGTTGCTGCATGAGGGTCGTGATGGGAGCATCACCTCGATCCACGGCTGTTAAGTATCCTTGAATTCTTCCAGCTGAGTATGAGGCGTGGCCTAGTGAAGTATCCGTGTTGGATGTAGCACCGTGTGGTTCATATGTCGAACTCATACTGAGCCGAAGAGAGATGATGATCAGTTGAGATTCGCGTTACATAGCGGAATTGCATTGGCAGTAGTTTCGAGGTATATAGAGTAAAAGAAGCGCGTTCGAAAGGAAGGGCTGGGACATACCTGGTCGTGACACGCCCTTAGGTTGAGTAACTCATGCTCATTTGGGCTCGCTATAACGATATATTTGATGGCGAGTGGCTGGTGGTCCTGACCTAGGTAGCGAGATCGAGATTTCCCTGATGTTGCTGTGGTGGTTATTGTCTGAAGATTTGATTTCGAGATGACGAACGGAGATGAATAGGGTTCTTATAGAAGTCAGTGCACCGTGTGACGGTGAAGATCATGCCACCAATTCCTCACCCTACGCTTCAGAGCACAGTGCCGGTGCAGGGACGAAGTCCCGTCACCCCATGAGAGAGAGGAGAAGAATGAAGTAAGAGTTTCATTTTTGTAAGTCGCCACATCACGCTCAGTAGCACTGGCTGAGCGCTTTCGGCATAGGCACAGTGCGTATGGGAAATGCTGAAAAGCATGAGGTCGTGAGTTGGGCTATTTTTAATCTTGTTATGATGTTCATGGCCCTATTCCTCTTCTCTTTTCATATATCTTACTTTCCAATGATTCGACAATTGCCTTTTCAACGGGATACACTGTGTGGGTAATGAAAAGTAAGGAATAAAATCAGGGCTATTACTAATCATACTAAGAAAACTACCAAAATTACTATACCATATCTACTAAATCTTATTAAAATTATTAGTTTTTAATAAATATTAATTATCTATTATATTAAGATTTTTTGGTATGGTATAATAGATAAATTATTTAGGAATTTAAATATATTAGTAATGAAATTTATATAAAGTTTTTAAAAATTTTAAATTTTTTATTAATATTTATTAATAAATTAAATAATTATCATATTAAGTATTTACTAATAGTAAATAATAGTAATTTTTACGATTAAAAAATTAAAAAAATTATTATATTTTTTAGAATTTAATTAGTAATATATATTTTCGGTAAATTTTTTATAAGCGGGTTTTAAATTAAATTAATTAGCTAATTAAATTTCTAAATAATAAATTATAATATATTTCTTAGGATTATTAATAGTAATAAATAATTATAAAAATAAAATTTAATTTCTTAATAATTATTTAATTATATATATATTTTATTTATTTAAAAATAAGCAAAATAGATTTTATATATATATATTTTTTATATATATAATTTTATAATAAATAAAAAATAAAATAGCTAAAAATTCATTTTTTATTTAATTAGTTTTTAAATTTTTTAAAATAAAAGAATTATTTTTTATTATAATAATTAATTATTATTATTTTTTAATTTTTTAAATTAAAATAAAGGAATATTTTTTATTATAATAATTAATTATTATTAGATTTTTTAATTTTTTAAATTAATAAAAAAAATGTTTTTTATTATAATAATTAATTATTATT